>JAPSGF010000117.1:598925-625526 GCA_035772895.1 Perdix hodgsoniae | reverse complement strand
TTAAAAAAAAAAAAAAAAAAAAAAGTGGTACAGTTCTGTGTTGCCAGAAATTTTTTTTCTACCTCAGAATTCTTTTTATGTATACTTGGATATCTCTTTTAACATGAAGAAGCTAGATACATGAAAGATTCTTTCCTTTAGGCTCCTAAATAAAAATATACAGACCATGTATTGTATCTGTGAGGCAGATTTTTTTAGTGATATCCAAATGCTTCTGCTTCTACTTTTTCCTTCTCTGTTCAAGAATTTTCCTTCGGAAGTTTTGACCATAGCAGCCATGGACATGTTAGATCCTACAAAAACTAGCTCTGCCTCCATGAAGAATCACTTTGAAGGAGTTCTCCTGGGAATTTCCTTCGAAGTTTATTCCCCCAAAATTCTACAGACATGAAAGTCTTCTATCAGTTTTAATATCATTGAAGGCTTTCTCAGTTTGCAAAATGGGAAGCATGGTTTTATTCTTGAACAGTAAATTCTTTAGACACAAGTTCTTGTTCCTGTTCCCGAAATATAGTATGATTCATATTCCATCTTCATTCATCTTCATGTTCCACTTGGAAAGAAAAAGCTTGAAATAGGGCAAGGGTCGTGTTCTTCATAAAACATTCATGTAATGACTTGCACAGGTTGTTTTTTGCATCTTCCTTGTGCTGTTTTTCCTGTGTAGAATAAGTAGTTGTTGAGAGGTCAGAATACAATGCTGATGATAGCGCTATGTAAAACCGCTAATCTGATTCTTGTTACTCCAGCTGAGGCATGCAGATTAAACTATATACTGTTCTTCCACATGTGTTCCATTTCCAGATTTCTCACTCCATGTATTAAACAAGAACAGTGAGTTTATATGGATCTATATTTTCCTGTTTCATTTAAATTGTTTTAAATAATATTTTAATTCTTTTTTTTATGTCTGGATCTCAGATAGAAGATTTAATGTGCCCATTCATCAAGTTTTCATTTTATAAACATAAGTTTAATGAGAGATGCGCATTGCTTTTAATGCTAGCTTGAACTCTAGGTAGAATGGCCCGCTTTTCTCTGTCCAGGATTGAAATCATATATATGGAAGCACTTTGTGATATTGATGTTCTAAATGCTCAGAGCCAAACCATGTCTTACCCAGTTCCCTGTGTACTGATTTTTTTTTCTTTTTTTTACTGTGTTACTCTATTTCCTAGGAAATAGTTTTTCAATATTAAATGTATGTAATACAGTCATTTAAAGTTTGGTTTGCTATTCATTTTGTGCTGCAGCCTGTGGGGGAACAAAAAGAAACTGCCCATGCTGTAAAGAATGTAGTGCCATTGGGAGCATTGCAGTGCTTGGGCAAAGTAGAATTGAAGTGTCTGTAAGAAGTGAGACCACACTGCTCCTGTTAGCCTAAAAGATGGCAAAGTGATAGTACGAATGGGAGAGAAAGACTCGGAAGAGAACTGCTGGTTCTCTGTTGCTTCATAACCTCATCTGCAAAAGCTTGGCAATATACATTTATTAGAGAAACAAGCTCTTAATGTTACTATGGAGAAAATGCAGAAGAGGCCCCTCTGAACCAGAATCTAGTATAAGTTTAGTTTGTACCATAGCATGTAATTGTTCGGTAATTCCCCATCCTCAGTGTCTAAAATAAACTCTAAAATGAGGGAACATGAAGAATACTTTGAAATTCCTCTGTCTGAAGTGGATGGGGTGCATTTAAGGAAAATAACCTCAATGAGAGTATATATAACTTGTGACCCTTCCGAACTGCTTCTGTTTTGAGAGCTGTGATGGGAGAGAAAGGGTAAAATTATTTCGTGTACTTTGTGGATGAAACTGTAGATTATTTAGCTCTCACCAAATTATTCTTTTGTTTTCAGTTTTTTCACTACTCTGATTTGGTTTTAGAACTAGTATTTAGCAGAATGTATGTGGAAGTTGAGTTTCCTGAGTATTAGACAGGGCATTTGAATTTCTGGAAAACTCCAGAAATTAAGCTAGGTAGTGACTAAGTTGGTATTTCTTTTTGTTTGATTTGTATTATTTTGTATTTTTGTATTATTTTTATTCGTTTAGTGATAAGATATGAGATAATGATGTTTAAAACGAATAGTTCTAATTGTTTGTGTCTGGCTTAAAGGTGCTTTCTCAACGTCACTGAAATCATTTTTGCAGCAATCCTAGTTGCAAGAACTCTTATTTTCTCCATTCTGTGGACTGGTAGCCGAGGCCCAGGGATAGAAACATCTTTCTCTCTCTTTTTTAAAATGAATTAACTGATACCTGCTGGTTTTTATTTATTCATGATGGTTACTGCCATAGAGCTTGTTTGGATTTATAGGATGTCTGCCCCTAAATTGATGGGGAGTTTGAACAACAAAACTAATTTGAGAATTTTTGTGTGAACAATAGATTTTCTGGGAAATGGTGGAAATAAAACAAGGATAAATATTGAGCTTCCTAAAGCAGCCTTCATTGATCTTCTCTTGCTCTGTTTTAATTTTCCGCCTTGATCTTCTACACTTTCTATTTCCAAAATATGAGAGGAAGCATGTAATATTTTTTTCAAAAAAGCCGATCATTTAATTCCCAGAACAAAGAAAATACGTAACAAAGATTCCACCACAAAAACAACAGATAACCGTGTAGTGGGTGTTCTGTTGTCATTGAATATGATGAATTGAAGTGGCATGAAGTATGGCATTTTCTAATCTTAATGTTTTAATCTACAGTCTTCATAAACTTATTAGAGATTTCTTGTGTCTTTTGTTTGAGGTTCTTGTATCTGTATGTGAAATTCAACATTTTCAGCTTATTCTTTCTTTGGGGTAGTATATAATTAAAATGATGGAGTTGGAACGTTAAAATCTATCATAGAGATTTCTGCTGGTGCAGCTAATGACACAGGTGGAGATAATGATCATATGGACCAGCATCTGAAGAAACACAAAAAACGTTTTGTCACTGTGTGCTCCCTGTGAAAAAATGAAATAGTTTTACTCAGTTTTCAGAAAACAGTCTGGAGTAGCCGTCAGGTAACTACATTTTCATCTGCCACCTTGACCCATTTCCCCATCTTTTGGATCTACTTATGTTTGCAGTTTTGATTTCATCTGTATGTTTCATGTTCGTTATACTCTTTTCACTTTCTCTCTATTTTTCAACTTAATCCAACTTCTTTGCACAGTTCTCTCCTACAGACAGATAACAGCATTGAAGAGTTAAGTGTGGTTTTGCAAATTGCTACTCCCTGCTAGCTGATCTTGTTACAATTGCTTGTTCTCAGTACCCTTCCCAGATAGTTTGGCTGTTTTGTTTCAGACTGGTACGTGCACAGTTTGTCTAGTCTAGTCTAAGGCGTCTGTCACTTCTATGGCAGTGGTTAATAGCATATTTCATGATGTCAAAGAATGTAAGAACCTAGACCTACTTCCAGTCCTTTGCAGAATATCTTTTTTGTGGATTTGATATTCAAAAATATTTGATTAATTTTTCAAAAAGGGTTTTTTTAATTTTTATTTTTCATTCTAGCACCCACATTATTCTCCAGCAAGGAAACCTGCAGCTTACCTCCACGTCGCGCAGGATTTATTCTGTTCTGTTTTTGCTTTGGGCACACCACCTACTACTATCTTTAGATTTTTTCTTTCTGAACTTCATTGTCACCATGTTAATTGTGCTACTCTTAAACATTATTTATGTTTCTGTACTGTCTTAACAGTGCCAGTTTCCTTGTTAAGTCAGTCTGGTTCCTTTTGCTGTCTTTCTACAATGCTTCGTCTGTGTAGAGAATGTAGTAAGGAACTGTGAAAGAATGTACTTGAAGTACAGTTTATGGTTACCTTTACAGTAGCCATAATGACTATAAGAAAGAAGTGGGGGAAAAAAAAAAAGAGCAGAAACACATTCTCAATCTGATTCCATATGTCTACCCAAGAATATTGTCTCTTTTGCCCTGGAGTCCATCAAAAAGATTAAAAAAAAAATTCATTTTAGCAATATTAGTAATGAACTCACGAGAATTGGAATTCAGCCTTAAAACAGGCACTGGAAAATGAAGATTTCTCTTCCCAACCAAATACCCTAAATGGCAATATAGTCCATCTGAGGGACGGAGTAGCTCATCTACTACCTCCTAAAATTTAGTAATTTGAAATTTAGAGTCTGGTCACCCATCCCCTTACAAGCAGGAAGTGGCACTTTAGGACCACATTATGTGTTTAAACATGTTTTTGCATATATGATAGGCTAAATGTGTAAAGAAAATATTGTAAAAATACACTTCTCTGTTGTGTCTGCCAGAGTATACGCAATGCAAACTTCTAAACAAAAATCGTCAGCGTATGTGAGTGAACTGTGAGGTGAAACCCACTTGTACAAATTAAGGGGTAAAAAATTGTGCTGTTTATGAAAGTGGTTTTAAAGCTGCTAGAAGCACATGGTTGCAGAATAATAATATGTGGAAAATAATTATAGTATTCTTTCATGAATGTTCTGAATGCTTGCTTGTTCTTCATAAACAGTTGAAGTTGTCTTATTACTGCTTTTAGTGTTTTTTAGTGTGCCTTTCCTGGAAAAAAAAATAAATTGATTTCTTGCTCCTTTCTGTACTTACTTTGAAAAGAAAGCTATTTGCTGGCCTTTTGTTCCTGATCGTTAGCTTATTTGATTTCATGCTGTGGCATGATTGTCTGAAGTGTTCCTTTGCTACTGGTATTCAAATGCTACCATTCTCCACGAGTTCCTGAAATTGCTCCACGAGTAATGTTCTTAGGATGTCTTGACCTTTGGGAAGAGCATGACTGCTGTTATTGCATCCTAGTGTCTTAGCTGGTTTGACTCTAACCCCATTGCAAAGATATTTCCTGTGAGGATTCTAAGAGGTGAGTTGTGTAAGGGAGCGGCTTCTCTCCATGGATAACACGGCTGCTGAAAGAATTGAAGAGCCTGCTCAGTAAATTTTTCTCTGGGCTCATCAGTAAGAAGCTTTAAAGTTAGCCCAGTAAATTGAGTTGAGGGTGTTGCTGTTCAATTTTATTACAAAATTGTCAAAAAATGCAGATCCTGTGTAGTAAAAGTTACTTGAAAAACCCCTAGACTGTACATAGGGAAATTTCTTTTTAAAATGGATCTGTTGTAATTTATGTATTTTAAATTTTACTTAAAATAGTATGCTTTTAGATTTTTAAGGGAATAAGAACTCATTTTAGCATTTGCTTTATTTCACGGTCAGAGCTGCGTAGTCTGAAGAATTTGTAGGCGCTATTATTATGTTATTAGTTATTATGAGCAGAAAATACTTATATAAAACTGAGGAATGTATGTGTGACAAGTTTAAATTTCAGAAATAAAATTGTTCTTTGATTACTTGCATTTTTTTTTGTTACAGGAAATTGAAATAGTTCCAAAAACTATTGAAACTTGTAACAGTCTTTTTGCTGCATAATGGCCCTCCCACATGAAATTCTCAGCAATCTACTGATACTATGAAGCTGAAGGCCTAGGTTAAGAAAAAATCAGTACCATAGCATGTTTAGTAGTTCTCCTTTCTGCAGAATAGTAGTATTTCTTTAAACTCTCTTGGGTTTTGTGCTGTTTCTGGATTTAAAAAATAATTACTTAACACTCTATTTCTTTACTTTAGTTTACACTTTAATTTTTATTGTTAAAATCCATTAAGAAATGCATAAAAGTTCATAAGACACCCCCTACTAAGTAGACAGAATCTTTTCCATGATCATTCCCTACACTTAAAAAATCGTGAGAAGGTAAATTATGCATGTACTGCCAACAGAAATAGTAACAAGGAGTGTTTTAAACACTAAAAAAATCAGTGTTGATGATCTGTTTTTCTTACAGACTAAGTGAAATAAGCTGAACAAAGCTGGTGTTTTAAAACCACTGTGCAGGAAACAAAATTAGACTCATCAGCAGGTGGCAGTGCTAGCAAGACCAGGATTTTTGATGTTTGTGAACATCCAGTGTTTGTACAGTCAGCTCTTCTACAAAAAGTTAAATGTCACAGAATAAGCAGTCTTGTGACTTTTTTTTTTTTTTTAATAATAAAGAGATTTTGGTCACAGCATTGTTTCAAGTGGTTTCTCCTACTGAAAATGTGGAGTAGGCTTTAAGAGCTTATTTTCCCTACATAAAGTTATGTTTTGTTATATAAGATAGCAAGCTTATTTTCTGCTTGCTTTGAGATGGAATTTTGAATGATTATATATGGTTTATAGAAGAACAGTTAGGAGAAAGTGAATGAAATTAAAAGAAAAACGTGCACAATAAATATGGTTTTGGAATGTCAGAAGCTCAAACACAACAAACAGCTCATTGTAATTTTGATGCCATCATTTCAGATTTGTCATATCTCTGCTAATGCAATGGTTATTGTCAAAGTCCAAGAAGCAATTGACATTTTAATAAGTATTTAAAAACATAACTGAAACAGTTTGTCTTAAAGAAAATGTTTTGACTTCCCCTCATTTTGTAGTGCTAAATTATGTTTATACATTTAATTACAGGACTAATTGCTAAGCTTGTTTATTCGTTTTTGACTTTAATTGTCCTCTGCTGCAATTTACAGCTATTTATGGCTGCTTTAACTTCTACCAACTGTTACTATCTCTGAAGGAACTGCAGAACTTTAGATGATACTGCTGAAGTTCTGTTTTGAGTTTCTTGTAGTGGCTCACCTAAAAATCATTCCACAGGAGTGGCAGGATCCTGTGTACAAGGGACATTAGACTCTCATCTTGATGTCCTAGTTTTATCTGGGATAGAGTTAGCTTTCTATCTATGGTGGTGTGTTTTATAGTTGGGCTGAAAACAGTGTTGATAACACACCAACACTTTAGCAGTTCAGTGTCTGGATAGAGCCATGGACTTCTTTGCTTCTCATACTATCTTGCCAATTTGGCGCTTGGGGTGCAAAGAAGCTAAGGTGGCTCAACAAGGGCAGCTGACTCAAACTGACCAAAAAGATGTCCCACACCATGTGGTGTCATGGTCAGCAATAAAACTGGGAAAAAGGATGAGTTGGAGTATGTTCACAGTCAGTATGTTTGTTTTCCCAAGAAACTGTTAACTTAACCCTTTAACTCTGCCCTTGTGAGACATGCCTTTAGTACTGTGTCTAGAATGAGAAAAGCATGGAATGGGACTGCAGGAGGGTCACAAAGATGATCAGAGGGGTGGAGCACCTCTCCTGTGAGAAAGGCTGATGGAGGTGGGGTCCAGTCTGAAGAAGAGAAGGATTAGGGGAGACCTCATAGTGGCCTTCCAGTACCTAAAGGGAGCTTGTAAACAGGAGGGAGATCAACTTTTTACAGGGATGGTTGGTGATAGAACAAAGTGGAATAGTTTTAAACTAAAAGAGATAAGATTTAGGTTAGATGGTGAGACACTGGAACAGGTTGTGGATATCCTGCAAGTGTTCACGGCCGGGTTGGATGGGGCCCTGGGCTGCCTGACATAGTGGAAGGCGTTCCTGCTCATGGCAGGGATGCTGGAACTAGATGATCTTTAAGGTCATTTCCAAATCAATCTGTGATTCTTTAACCCACAAGTTCTCACACTTTTTCATTCTGTCCCCTTTCTCATCTGGGAATGCAAGAGAGCAACTTTCTGGGACTGAGTTATCTACTGTCAAGCCAGAACACCTACGCACAATCCTCAAGCATTGTTCTGAGCTTTTCTTAGAATCCTGCTGTATGTTGGTGAAGAACATTTGCTTCTTAAATCAGGAAGGTAATGATGTACATTATTAGTAAAATTGTAAAGCTAAGATAAATGGAGTTTTGAACATTATGTTCAGAAATGATGGGCCCTCCTACGACACAGATGCAAAGTAGATACACGTTAATGGATTTTTTAAGTATAATGTCATGGTTAGAAGTGGATTAAGACCTGCTACCATTTTGTTTTTGCTGTGTGTAATTATCTAACTTCCCAGTGTGAACAACCATCAGGTCTGCCTTGATCCTGCTTTATTTTGTATGGGAGGAAGGTAAAAGAAATAGAGAAAACTTGATATAAAAATATTGCATCTAGGTTGAAATCTATCAAGGCTTTTGTAAAGTTTCAGCAGATCTTTAATACTCCACTCTGAATTTAAATCATTACCAGTTTTTAGTAGACGGTAGATTAATATGGTTAACAATAAGTAGAATTTAAGAGGTTTGTAGAGGTTGCATCTTTTAGAGAAGCAAAAATGTTAAGTAAGTTAGTGTCTTACAGATGATTTGTCTTTCAGTAAAACTTACTCACTGTACCTTGAAAAACAGAACTTTATCAACTCTGGTGTTTGGTAATCTATGTTTTAAATTAAAGCACAACTCTTTTCAAATCAATATAATGAATTGATTTGTACACAGTTCAAGGAGGACTGCTTTCTTTGGATTTTTTGTATTGAATTTGCAATGTAGTTAAGGCATCTTTTCTGTGTAATTAAATCCATATCTGTTGGCTTCTTCACAGAGTTGAAACTGAGTTTAAAAGGCAGCAATGTAAGCTAAAATTAAAAAAAATGCAAATTTATTACTTTTTAAGAAATAAGATACTGAGATACACTTCACATATGTAAATATGTAAATATGTAAATATAGAAAATGAGAAGGCAGGGTATACTGTGTTTTGATTTAAGCTGTTTCAGTTGTTTTAACTAAATAGCTGGAAAAAACTGATCTTGCCTTTAAGGAGTTTTAAAGTTTTCATTGAATTATGAAAACTTTATTGTTAATTTCAATCATCACCTCTTGGTTTTTACATATTTTGTTAGTACTATTTCAGAGAAGGCAAATTGTATACTGCCTTCTAGGTAACTTCTAGGTACACTTCCACCTTCAAAGTATCTATGTCTGTGCTATTTAATTCTTAACTGCAACAGCAAAACCCACCTAAGAGCAAGGTTAAACTGCCCTTAACCAGTTGTACCTGAATGAGCAGGTGCGAAGCTAGTAGTGTAACCTAATGCTAGTGTGATGCTATGCACGTTGCATTATACAAAGGAGTGATCCTTCAGAAATATGAAAGATTTGGATATTTGTGCCAATTGGCAGTAAAGAAATCACAGCAACATGTAGTCTACAGAAAACAGTGGAAAAATTTATGGTTTAATTGAAAATTAGTGCAGTTTCACAGAATAACACAGAATTGCAGAATGGCCAGGGTTGGAAGGGACCTCAAGGATCATGAGTCTCCAACCCCCCTGCCACAGGCAGAGCCATCGACCTCCCCATTTAATACTAGACCAGTTTGCCCAAGGCCCCATCCAACCTGGCCTTGAACACATCCAGGGACGGGGCATCCACAGCACTCAGTTTTGTCTGAGTGTGGAAAAGTTAGGGGAAGTGTTACAAACTTGGTGAACTGTTACTTGTAGGAAATTAGCAGCAAAGTCTGAGCGCTCCAGTCAGGAGAGGTCATTCTTGAGACTAGAGATGATAGAAACCAATGGAGAAGCCAGTCCAGTTTTTCAAAATTTTAAACAAAAATCACATCCTGGGTAAAAGAATTTGATGTGTAAACAAATAGAATTTTGACATTAGGTGTGTGATATTTCAATTTTAAAATAACATAGAAGCTAGAGGATCTGTATTTACCTTATATTATGTAAGCTAGTAATATGAAGAACGTGGGTATGTGTGCACAATATAGAGCATATACTGCTTTTCTGTCTGTAAAATAGGGTGTGCATTTACTTTAGATATGGATACGAGTTCTGAATTTTCATTTGCAATTTAAAGTTGGTATCTTAAACATGTACAGAATCTGTATACTGCTTTAGCATATAAATTAATTTGTTCTGTGAAAGCTAAATAATGTGCTTTTAAAATGTCAGTTCAGGTGTTTAATTGAAAACTGATAGAAAAGAGAATTTGCCAAGCTCTTAGTGTTACGGAGGCAACATTCACAAAAGGCAGAGTGGAAAAGCATCTAGACAAAACCAAATTAAAGTATCTTTCAGTAGTACGTAAGTAGAATATTTGGATAATCTCTAGGTATGTTCAAAAGCATAAGGAAATTTAATGTAGGTATTTGCATTGATTATTAGGAGTCTGTGGATTATATTTTTACAAAGGTCAAAAAAAAACCCACAAACAAACAAAAAAAACAACAGTAATACTAAATTTTCACAGAAAAGGCATTTACCATAGACAAGTTAACTCGAAGACATGAATACAACTAGAAAGCTTGGTATGGAAATTTAAGAATTTTGCCCATGAGCCTTTGTTTCATTTAAACACAGGACATGTGTGAGGGGAGAGACAGCAGCTGTCTTTAAGGACTATAATGTGTACAAGTAAGACTCATAATTTTCAGGTATTTAAAGTCAGTTGTAATAATAAATGGAATGTTTTTTTCAACCATGTTCTACAAAACGAGTTAATCCTTTCCTGGTTACCAATATTTTGCTTTATTCTTTTTTAACACTTTTCAGTATATCATCAAGTTGAAATGGACCTCTGGGAAAATTTTTGTTTACAGCATCCTAGGATAAGGCCATTTTCTTTAAGTTCCATATGAACTCTTCAGTTGGTGTGCACTGGTTTCAATGGTATCCTATTTTAACAAAGACAGTATTGTAATCAACTGTTATGGAATCACCGATTCATTCATTCATTCAAAAAAAAAAAAAGAATGGGGATTAATTCTCTTGAAACAGTTCACATGCAGCATATTGCTGGAAAAAATACATTCACGAAAACAACTGCAAGTAATTCATGATATGGATTACCTGAGAAACTGAAAATAAACGAGAAGACACTCATTTCCCCCTCAGTCAGCAAAATCTTTTATTTTCTGGGGAGGTGCCAAGTGTGCTTATGTCTGTCAGCTTTCAATTTTCAGTATACATCATTTCTACAACTAGGCCTTCATGTCCTGTTAATATAAATTAACAGCACAGCACAGCTGCTTAAAATCTTTAGTAGAAGTTCACCAGATAAAATCTCCTTGTTTTGGTGTAAAGGATTATGGAAATTTCTGGAATTCTACCATCTCACAGTGCATCTATCTGACACAGGCTCATTACAGATCAGCCTTTTCTATGTACATCCTGTGTAGGAATGGCTTAAATCTCTTTCACTCATGCTTCTGGTGTAGGGCAGAGATGCGTTTACTCTGTGTAGATTCACGTTCTTTGGAGGAGTAATATAGATTTTGCTTTCATTGGTTGATTCATTTTTATCCAGCACTCTGAATTTGCTTACAATAAGTTTTTAAGGTGTCCAGGCTTTAGAATTAATCATTGCTTGGTTGGCATAGATTCCTTTTTGGTGAATTTCTCTAAATTTTTAAGATCACTTTGTATTCTAGTTGCATCGGAAAATGGAGACTACTTTAAAATTGTCCTAAACTAAGAGATATGGCAGCATGTCCTCACCTAGTGGTTTTGACTTTGAGATTTCAACTGATTAAGAACGTTTTTGATTATGCTTAAATAAGTATCATGTTAATGTGGAGGTGAAGTGAGCAACTATTATTACATCAGAAATAACTAAGAAAAGAGGTAAAAATGTATTGAATAAAAGTGCTGGCTTCTTCTGGTTTTTCCATTTACTGTGGAGCCAAAAAAGGTTTTGAATGTTTAAAAATATTGCCACTAGAGGGTACACAATGAACAGGAATAACAAAGAGGAAAAAAATGCTTTGCTACATTCATGCTTTGCAACAGCAGAAAGAAAGAAGACTGAGGAACCCTGTAGGTTCAAGGTGCATTCAGAGGTTCCCAGAGCAGTCCTCTAAGCATCTGACTCTTCAGCTGACTGTACTCAGGTTGGATTTAAGTGTTAGCTTTCTTTACCTGAATTCTATGAAAAATAAATTGTCATTCTGTTCACTGTTGCAAATCTAAAATATGCTTGAAACTATTTAATAGTTTACTGGAATCAAATAAGAATTTAATTTATTGTGCTATTTTAGATATTATTTCCTTTTGCGCTCTGAACTTTGTAGGCTGTTTGCATTAAATATGACTAATCTGTGAATGTTCAAAGCTTATCTAAAAGCTTCCATAATGATCTTGCTTTCCCTGGCCATTGGAGTGTACATGTTGCATGCCAGCAGGGGGCATTTGGTAGAATTAAAAATGGAAATGCAGTAGAAGATGATACATAGGATTATGGACAATAAAATAATTTACATTTTTAAAATTACCCAGTAATTTTCTTTACTGAGTATTTAATCAGATTTGCTTTGATCCTCAGTCTTCCTCAGGTGTTCAAGAACAAGGGAGGTAGTGTTGCCCTCCATACGCTTTTTTGAATTAAGTTTTAGGTTCTATAAACACACATAAGAAGATATTAGGAATTAAGTCCTCTGAAATGTTTACAGCTTTTGTGGGTCCACTAAGCAGTGTTTAATATTGCATTTTCTGTGTCTTTCGACTAGTTAAAGGGTCTCTGGTGGAAGCAAGATACATGCAAGAACGAGTTGCAGGCTGTGTGAAATGTATGGTTACCTGCAGTGCTTGTTTTCTTATGCTATTCCTCAGAGCCTAATATCCTAGGTCTGGGGACATCAGCTGTAAAGGTCATAAGATTTAAGTGCTTGTAGCAATATCCAGCCTGATACTGAAATAATATGCACTCTCTTCCGTGACATTGTCAGCAAGGATAATTGTAGGAGACCTCTGGGAAGATGGGTCAGGCATGGATAAGTTGTATCAGTGTCTTCCCATTTGCTGGCTCTGTCCAGCAGGTTTCTTGGTCCCTGTGTCCTGGCATCTTTGTTTTGCTAAAGCCAGCTTCCAGGGCTTTTGTTATGAAGAAAGTGCAGTGTATTTTGCAAATACAGGAAGGATTTTTTTTTTTTTTTTTTTTTTTTTTTTGTGTGTGTGTGTGAGAGAGTGTTTTTTTAGTAATATTTCAACTAAGTGGTATATTATGTAATTAATATATCTTATTATTATAGAGTTTGATTATTCCGACAAAGGCTATTCTTTTTCCTTCCACACCATTCTCTAGATAAATTCTAGATTATCTGGTACTATGGGTAACCATACTGTTAAAGATAACAGAGATCTCTAAGTACCAAAGATAAGTTGAACAGCTGTGGAATTGGTCTGCATCCCTAATAAGGTCTGTCAGTACCTACCATGTCTGTATGTGTGTGTAAATTCTGAGCTAAAGCTCATCTTCCAGTGCTAGAAGAGCATTTCATTTTTAGGGACATTGGTTCTGTAGCCATTCTTTGGAAACTGCCAACGTTGGTTAAGCACTGCCACACATTGAGTTTCTTGAAATGGAGTAGATCACTGAGTACAACGCACATTTTTTTCACATAAAACCTTAGAACATAATTACTTATGGCTTTCATCACTATCAAGTTATGATGCATGTTTATTTGTCTTACACAGTTAAAAGGGTCTCTGTGTCCTTACTAATAATCTTGAATCATTCAGACCACTTGTTCTGGGTTGTTTGAAATACTTTGTAAGCAGCTGCGGGTACAAACTACAGGGCTAAAAAGAAAAGAAAAATCAAAACAATAGTGAGTCCATTAAAGTCTGTTAATGATATTCAACATTTTTTCATGAGAACAAAGCAAACACTGCGAAGGGCTGGAGACAGGGAAGATGAAAGCAGGAGGCACATTTTCAGCATGTTAGAAAAATGATTGAAGAAGATGCAAGAGATTTCTTTGCTGCTCTGCTTTGCTCCCTGTTTGGAGGGTAGAAGGAAAAAATCTTTCTTTGTCTCTTCTGAAAAGAGTCAGAGGTTGTCCTTTTTGCAGATTTTCTATATTTTTTAAATGTTGTGATTTGCATTAATGTTCTAGGAGACACAAAGTAACGGGAAAGAGAAAATAATTGTAAGAAGATATCATTTAGGAAAAAGGAAAGGGAGAAACAAATGCGTTAATATGCCTTTCATCTGTATCTTTATAATTGTACACTTTAAAAAAAATTCTTTTGCCCTTATTATTTTCACACCTGTATCACACTGTCCTTCCCATAGTTCTGCTGTGGTGATATATGCTCACCTTATAGACAGTTTTTCAGGATTTTAGTGACAGTAAGTGTCTCACACACAGATAATTTAGAACACTGCCCCAAAAGCTAAGTCAAACCTGTGAAATACAGAGGTCACTTTTCTGATCTTTTTGTTATGTGGCCGTTGGAGCTGAAAGGGTGCAGGGGAGAATTCTTTCAGAGAATGAACTGCCATGTGCTTATGGAACTGATTAAGCTTTAGTGACCTCTCCACTTTCTTGCTAGGGAGACATGGTCTAGCATTACTAAACAGTATGAGGTCTAGACAGCATAAAATTCTTCAAATCTGAAAAATCACAGTAACTACAATATGTAAGTTAAACATAGTAGATTACATGAATATATATATATCTATTATATCTATTTCTATTACATATATATTCTATATATCTATTATATGCAATTTCTCTGAACAATTCCAGATCAGAAAGTTGAAAGGAAGAGACTGAAGATAAAATGAAAGGAAGGTCTGTGTGACTTTTTAACATTGTTTAGTCCATCAACACCATAGATAGGCTTTTATACCAGGGCAATTCAAAATGCATCCTGAACAAAAATGTTAGAACCTGTTTGCCATGTCTTGTGCCCTTCAGAAATCATAGCATATAGTTTAGCACAAAGGACTGATGTTTTTCCAAAGAAAGAATTTACACTTTTTTTTTTCTTTTTCTTTTTGTTAGAACAGAATAAAAGTTTTGTGATTTTTGTGCCAAATCTAGGCATGGGACATAAGGGAAGGTAGTTGTAACTATACCAGAGGCCTACAGGAGAACTTGACAGTCAGTGTGAATAGTGACTGCTTTGTGGCTCTATTGATACTGCAGTGTCTGAGGATCATTTAGAGTTATAACCTGTCCTTATATCAGAAAAGATTTTTTTGGATATCTTGGGAATAGTTTTGCAGACAGCTCTTTCCCCAAGCTTGATTATTCTTTTACAGGAACAAGATGGCTTATTGGCCACTGAACTTCAGATTTGTTAGGGTTTTACTCAGTGTGAATCAGGATGATGCAAAAAAGTAGTCAGTAGCACTCTTGTATTTTGTGTACCGAATTAATTAGATGTGCCATCTTGTAGGCATGGTGAACACTTTTTTCAAACACTTGCCAGAAGCATGTAACTTACATCTTTTGAAAACCTTCAGATACTGCCATGTGCTTGCTAATTAAGCTAGAATTTGTAAGTTGATGATGAAACAGTTAAATTTGCTAGTGTGATAATTGCATTATAGTGTCCTAGAATGTAAAAGTACCTTAACTATAGCAAGTCCTTCTGCTAATGTGAAAAGGAAATTTGGCTGAATGTGGACAGTCTATATTAACTCCAGATTTTCTTTTTTTTTTTTTTTTTTTTTTCTAAACTCTGTGGAGATCCACATGTGTTTCTTGGTCTCATCATCGTAAATGTATGTGTTCTCTGAAGACATTTCATGTCTGACTTTGTAAGGTCTGGAACAGCATACAAGTGGATGATAGAGACAGCTGGGTGCTTAATAGAAAAAGACTCCAAATACTGTTCTACTGAGAGCTTTCAGTCAGCTATTGCACTGCACATCAGAGGATAATGAATTTTGCTGGTAGATGAAACGATACTTAAAAAGCTTTTGCCAAATTATGAGAATGTTGTTTGAGTTAATTAGCTGATGATTTAAGCCTTCTTTGATCCTTAGGTAAGATATTGCATAATTTACTTCATGATTTTAAAATTCTTGGCTATAGTAAATGAGTAAAAAAAGCTATGGTGAATTGTAGAAATTCCATAAAATCCTGATTAACACTGAAGAATTAAGAACTTTTCCTCAAAAATTATTAATAATGTAAGATCATGAAGATTGGTATCAAGATGGAATTATTCTAGGTCCTTGAAAAGATTACACACGAAAAAGAAAAGTGACCTTTTGTAGTGAAAACCTGTTATCCGGCTTACTTGAAGAAAACAAACAAACAAACAACAAAAAAATCCAAAACACCTATACCTATATTACAGTACTTATTAAAAGAATTGAATATTTTCCCTGATTGCTAATATTTTATTATATTAGAAATAAATATAGTCAGAGCATGTAAACTGTGCTATGATTAATGAGGAGAGGCAGATGGATATCTTTGACCTGCATTTTCCTGTACTCAACCTTCTTTTGTATTAAAATACCTATCGCAAATTTAATGAACAATTTAATGTTGTTAGATGAGCTTTGCGTTAGAAGTGGAACCTGGAACACAACCAATTTTTTCTCATTCCTAATAAGCCACGCTTTTTAAGAGGGAGCCTGCCTTTTCTAGGCATAGTCTTCACAGCCTCACTGAAAATATTAGTTGTGGTTTCCTCTCTAGTGTGAGATTAGAGTTAGACATACAAGAACAGACTTTATTGTTCAGACTTGCCTCCAGAAAGGAAACATACTCATAATCATTCATCTTTTCTCCTTCCAGAAGTAAAACTTGTAAAGTTCCCATGCTGTGACCGTGAGGCTTACTATTTTACACCTCACCTCCTAATTCTCTGACACAGAGATTGACTGTAACACATTCCAAGCACAGCTCCACAATTTCTCTCTGTCTTGAGACTATTTCTGAAGAGAAGGGTGCCATGTTATTTCACTGCAGCCAAGCCTGAATTCTTATAAGGATATCCAAGCTCCAAAAAAGTTGACTGAGGGTGCATTTCCATGCATTTCCAGCATGTTTGCTGTCTGTCCATCTGTGGGTACAGAATGCCACATGCCTTTCTTGAAGTTTTTTCACTTGACCAAACGCTTGGATTTCTGTACGTCAGAGTTGAGGGAAGTTGGATGAGCTTAACAAGGAGGAAATAAAATGGGACTTAAAGAGAATAAGCTAAACTGTCTCTTGAAAAGAGCTTTGAAACATAGTTTGAACGTTTCTTTTTGCTCTTCAGAATCAAAAAATTGCTGAATTGTCTGCAGGCATAAAAACGTATAACTTGTGAGTACAAAGAGTTGCAAGCAAATTTGTGGATTTGCTGTGGTAGAGTAAGACAAGCAATATTTTTAGTTAGATTTTAGTGAAAATTAACTAAGTTTCTGTCCCATTCCCTAGCTGTATAGGCAAATTCATGAATCAAAGCAGGATAGATAGTTCCTTTACATTTCCTACACATAGGGAAAAGAAACTGACTGATTAATTAACTTACTCCACAGAATGTGGAGATGGGTTCTGTGCACAGAACAGTCTGAATTTCCTTACAGAAAGGCAGAATTGTGGTCCAAACACACCTGACTCCTTCTCAGTTCTGATGTTTGTGGAGGCTTATGTTTTTTTATTCAGGTACGAAAAGAATATTTTTTGTTTTAGATTTGCTATGCATATTTCTGGTTTTAGAGGCCTTACTTATGTCCAGAAGTGAAGAGGGTATGCATGCTTCTATACACACACTTTTTGCAGGGTGGGTGGTACAGCAGAATCATGAGGAGAAAGCCAGGATTAATCTCTATGAGAATTTTTACATGATAAAATGTATTTGGCCTGATAATGTATTTTACTTATTTAATAAATAGGCAGAACTTTATATCATAATCTTTGTGTGTTCCCTTTCTGAAGAGAATTGTACAAGAAAGGCTGGTAAATGTAAAGGAAATATTCTGTATTCACATGGCCTTTAACCACTGCTTCCACTTTTTAAAATGTATTACTCTTTTATATTGATCAAATATTTAAACATATCTTCGGTACAAACCTATTCTAAAGCTGGTACAAAGCCACCCTAAACTCAGTAACCTCTGATACATGGGAAAGCTGGATTTTGACCTATGACTTTAAGTCTAGTAATAGTAGGAGAATTACCTGTCCTGATCTGGTCTGTTTGAGAAGATTTGCTTATGCCTTAATCTGAAATCACAAAGAGACAACAGATATTGGAGAGGCTAATACTGTCAAAATACAGTCACAACCAATCATTCTTAATTTGATTAAATTATATTTTAGATTTATTTATTTTCTGTTGTACTTGCAGATAACTTGCAAACATACTGTCCTTTTTGTTCTGAGTCTTTAATCCTTACTTTGTCAAATTATATACACTTATATCTAGGTAATCCTGATTGTTTCTTGCATTGATATGTCTGTGGGAAATAAGAAATAGGACTAATTCTCTGGGTCGTCAAGTACAGACCTTTGATATTCCATCTGTGTTCCTCATATAATCAGCTTATCAAACTGTATTTTTAAAATAGGCTTATTTATCCTCGTATATATGTTGAATAGCTGTTCTGGAATGCTGTACTTTTCTGAAGGTCAGAGAGTGTGAACCAGAGATTTTGTTATGTGATGTGAAACTATTACTACACAGGAAATTATTTTTAGAATATATGTTTCTATCTAGAACTTGCTTATTTTTTATTTTATTGAATAAATTAAAAAAAATAATGATTTTTGGAACTTCTGAGAATTATTTATCTGACACTTTTTTAAACATGGAACTAGTAGTTTCTTTTTTCTTTTTTTTTTCCTCCCTGCTGACCTTTGGTTCACTGGTACACCTTCCCTCATAGCAATTTAAAGCACTGCCAACAAAAGATGCTTTGCCATGTGTTGAATCTGTCAAGCTTTTAACTAGTTTCTCCTCAGGTGTCCATTGAAGATGAAGCAGGTTTGAACAAATGTGTCTCAGGGACTGTTTGTTAGCTAATTTTTCATCTGAGTTTCCAGCTGCACCAGCAACCTGACTAAGGGAAAATAGAAGGTGATTTTCAAGACAAATCCTCTCTGAAATAGAATAAGCAATGCACTGTTTGCTATTGTCTTTTGAGATAAATTACTTTAACCAATTACCTTCATCTGTTGCTTTGTTATCTACTATGTTTGTTCAAGTCGGCAGCAGTACAAAATTTGACTGCAAATGCAGCTACAGATCTTTAAACTACTTTTTTTTTTTTTTTCCCCTATTATTTCCTAGAAATTAATGCAAGACTGCTATTTCTATCTAAGGATTTTTTAATTTTGAAAAACTCTTGGGACAAAGATTGTCCATAACAAAGTTGACAGTGTCTGGTAAACTCACAAGTAGTTATGTTTCATTATGAGATAATAAAGCTAATCAAATAATCTGTGTTTCAAATGAGTGCATAAGATGGTAAAATGGGTAAGGTCACATTCAGATTTTCCCAGCTAATACCTCCAAATCTTGTTCCTGCTGCGTTACTAAATCAATATTTTCTTACATTGTTGCTAGACTGGCTAAATAATCTCTGCAAATCACCTACATAGGAGTAAAGTCTATTTGCCATTCTGCTTGGCTTCAGGCACTGCCTGCAGTCTCCTATCAGTGACTTTTGTTACGTGGATCCTGCGGCATGCGAGTTTTCTGTTTTATACTGGAAGAGTGAGGTCTTGAAACAGAGATTTCTTGTTTTGCTGTTTATTGTGAGCATCATTGAACTGAATATTCATTTGGCCTCATAGTTCTTTCACTTCAGAATTCTTTGAGTTCAATTGGCTTTACCAAAAGTGATTTCTTTTTTGCTTAAACATTTGAGTATTACATAGCAGATTGAGCCCTGTGAGCATTTAAAGGAAGCTCTCAGACAGCTAGCTAGTAAGCAGCAGAACTTCGGATCAGTCATCTAAGCTTTGATATTCCCTTTTCTTGGTCTTGTTGTAGACAGTTCTAAATCAGTACCCATTGTTTGTTTAAATTTACATCTATGTTACAATTGTATTCTTTAGTAACCATCCCACATCTTGAACTGCTAATCATGTGTGTTCTGTGATATTATTCAACATTTTGTTTTCCTCACATAATTTCATAAAAATCCACACTCTCAAAATGTCAAGTTCTCTGTTTCCCTAGAAGAGACTTCAGTCATGCGGGATATTTTTCATGGCTGTTTCTCAAGCTGAACTTACTCTGCACTGTTTGTCTGGATGATTCATCTCCTGGGTTTCCTACAGCATATTTTACAAATAATTCAAAGTAAACACTTATTTACTTACTTTTCAGAGGTGCTAACAGCTAACTTCTCCTAATGTTTTGACTTTAGTAAGCCCTATACTTCTTATTCTCATGAGTTTTTCTTTCTTTTTCAGTCAAAACACAAGTGGGATTTCAGCAATATGTATGAGATCCCTCTGTACATTTGAAACTACATTACAGAAGGAGAGAAAAAGCCAGTTAGAGGGCTGCTGTATCACAAAGCTGTTAAGAAATCTTTTTTTCACTAGAGATATTTGGTTGTGAGCCAACTATTCCACCATTTGCGGTCAAGCAGTTTAAAATCAGAGCTTACATGAACCTAGACTTTTAGTGACTGGGATGTGGCTGCTACTCAATTGAATTGAATTATTATGTACACACATACACACAAATAAATAAATAAATAAATAAAGCACATTCAATTCTAGATAAATGATGAAAATTAGTAAGAGGAAGTAAAAATCAGAGATACAATTTTGAGGTAAGTCATGTATTTAAAGCTAAATAGGTGAAGCTAAATACATGATACCAGATTCTGCTAGACAGGGAAATATATTCTTTTGCTTGATATCTAACCAATGACTTTCTAGTATTCACAGCCTTCTGAATGTCCAACTCTGATTCAGAACATCTTTAATAGTAAAAGGTGTGTCTTGCAGGACACTTGTCTAAAGTAATGTTTGCAGTGTACTGTTTCTATCCTTAAGGTATACAGAAAAGAAATTCAAGGTAGAGTTGATAAAGGTCACCTATCACCTCTATCACCTGTATCACCTACACCTAAAGGGTAATGTATGCATTATAATTAATTCAGTAGGACAATGTATGTCATTAAACTTGTGTGGCAAACAGCAACAAAATAAGGTGAATTCTCTTCTATGGAAAATTTGTACTTTCTGTTTTTCTTGAGTTAACAGATGTCAGGATTAAAAATCTTTTACATGTAAGTGCTAAGTTGTGTATTTGTATTATAGATTTCACAGCTGTAGTGCTCTTTTCTGTTCCTTATTCTTCAGTCTTTCATGGCTGTGATGGAAATGATACTCTTTACTGTTCTTACCGCATTTGACAGCCTTCCTAAATAGAATTCAGAGAAACTGCTAGTTTGCAGTTGCAATCCACTTTGCTATTTGTTGAGTTCAAACCGATATGAATGTACTTCTTAAGACAGGAACTGTCACCTTGAGGCTATGATGCAGTAAGTGCGGGTAAGTGTTATATGTAGAGTAGCTACTCCTTATGCAACAAATGTTTTCTGAATATTAGAGGCTTTCATTTTTACAATTTAATGAATAATGCACAGAATTATTTTACCCTGCAACTTTTAGCATCTGTGTTATCCACTTTAAAAAGATGAGATTTTGAAAGGTGAAACTGTGGAGACAAATTGGTGCTTCTACTACATGGATTGCAGAGATACAGAGAAAGATATAAAAGGATTAAAGCTAAAATGGAGTAAATACCTGAAAACAAAGAAAGATGGGAAAAATGAACAAAACTTTCAAGGTTAATCTAAGAGGTAATCCCAAAAGCTAAGCAGGCTTAAATTCTCTTTTTTGTTACTACACATAAAGAATGCCATACAGACTGGCTTTAGTTAATTGCGCATGTTGCTGTATGAGTACCCAGAGGGAAGGAGGAATAACTTGTTATTTTTTTTGTTTTGTTATTTAGAGTGAAGTCATAGCAAATTTTATTTTCATAAGCTTTTTGACTTCTACACTAAGTGTAGGTGGTTTGATTTTGGTAATTTCTGAGAGTAATTGTTGGAGCTAACTGGTTCCTCTGTGCTGTGGCTGGGAATTCCCCATGATGGACACAGCCTCATCCAGTGTGCTCCAGTGGCCACGCTGCAGGCCATGGCCAGGTCCAGCAGCTGAGATGGTGGAGACACAGGGAAAGAGTTTTAAGAAAATGCTGCCTGGTGGTGTCTGAGAGAGGAAAGAAAAAAAAAAGTGTGAGAAACAGCCATATGGACAACAACAGTAGAGAAGCAGAGGAGAAAGCACTCCATGGTGGTGCAGGAATTTCTCTGCAGCCTGTGGAGGACCACGCTGGAGAAGTTACACATGTATGGGAATATCCCATGATGCAGCAAGTGGATATGTTGTCAAGGAAATGCAGCCCATGGAGAGCCTACACTGGAGAATGAGATTAGTGTGAGCAGGAAGGAGTAGCAGAAAGGGACTGCTGTGGACTGACCCCAACACTCCTACTCCTAGAAGAATTGGGAATGAAAGAGTGTCGGAGTTATCATATTGCCGTGTTAGTACTGATAGGACACAATGAGAGTTTTAGTAATTCTGAAAACTTCATGTTTGCCATTATTAGTAGTGAAGTAATAAGTTAGAAGCACAGCCATTGGAAGAAGTTGTTTTTGTGCTGAGGGAGGTGATTTTGTTTGTTTCTCACAATCAAACTCTGTTTTAATTGGCGATAAATTCAACTTATTTTCTCCAGCATATACCTATTTTTTTTTGTGGTGGTAACTGGTAAAAGAACTCTATGTCTTTATCTCAACCCACAAGACCATTGATCTACTTTCTCCTCACGTCTTGCTGAGGAAGGAGAATGAGATTGGACAGATGGGTTGGTGACAGCCAGCCAAGGTCAACTTGCCATGACTTCCTGTATGGGCCTTTGCAGTATTTGTTTTAAATGCTAGGATGAGAACCGTTGTCTTTCTACAAACTGACAGATACTATAATTAAGAAGAATTTCTAATTTCAGAATTTCTTATTAAACATTTAATGCCTTTTTTTTTTTTTGTATTATGCTTTTTTTTTTTTTGTAACAAAGATTGTAATCAAAATGGAGTATGACTGCTACAAGGCTGTCTGTACTTGTCTGGGCCTCAGACTGGTGCAGAGGTAGGAGCTAGTCTGAGATAATGCTGTCAGTACAGAAGCACATATAATCTCTTTATTTGAAGCGATCTGAGGTCACTTTTGCTCAAATTACATGGAAAAAAAAAATCCAAAAACTGACTGGCACGAAATATGTAATGCCTTAATCACAGTCAATTTTCAGGGTAACTTGTTTCACAAGTTTTACTCAGTAAAGGTTTCGGGGTTGTTTTTGCTTGTTTTTTTTTTGCTTTGTTTGTTATAATCAAGCTCAAAGAGGATACAAGCCCTCATAGAATAAATTCTCTCTACTGAGAAGAAGCAAAATAAATTGGGATTGTGACTGGAAATGTTATTGTTCCATATTTACTTCCTCAGAAGCCAGGTGCACAAAGAGATGGGCCACTTCAGCAGTAGCCATCCTGCCGATCCTCTGTCTGGCTAGGAAATCTTTCAATGCCTAGATGTATGAAAGCATTTGGTATATTGAAATTATAAAATAATTATTTTAATCCAATTAGCGTGTGATGCGTACAAAACAATACAATACAATTGCTCAATACAATTTTTTCAGAAAATTACAATACAAAACAATTGCTTGGAAGCAAGCCGGATGTTATAATTTTAATTTTCTGGATAGGGAGTGTATGCTAGGAAAAGAAGTTAGAATGCTTGCTGTTGTGCAGACTTCATGTTGAAAACCATTCAACAGGACCTAAATTTCTGGCTGCAGAATAAAGCCACTGAAGCCGTTCCTCTTTGGTGGTATATTTCCAGGCCTTTCAAATGAGTCATGTTATTGAGTTAGTACAATTAAAGATCCCAATTAATTTTAAACACATAGGTCAGAATGCCTTTTTTATCATTGTTTTGCACTGCAATTCTAAGATTCTGTCCATGTAATTTACCGTAATTTGTAAGAAGCATAGTCCATGATAAATTCTAAACTTGTGAAGATATACTGTCCATTTTTGTCTGTTTCTACATGTTTTTCTGTGCTTAATGTGTTTCTGTGATTAATTCTGTAGGTTCATAGCCCATGGAGAAGAAATTCTTGGATCACTTCACAGTAGCACTTCTTACAGTATCCTTTGTTAGTAATGCTTTGTCATTAAACATCCTTTATGTATAGTTCATAGCACATTTATTTTTACTGACACAGGGAAATAATCTCTTAAACTGATTTTGTAATTCAGACTTTGAGTAAACCAGCAGTGGTACACCTGTGACTTCCTGGAATGGATCAATTGTGGGCGCAGGCTGAAAGTCCTCAATGAGATTTTTGTGTGGAGAAATTAAAAATCCCACACAGCTGCAGAAAAGAATATAACTTTTATATGCCTAAATGGCAAATGCCTTTGCTTTTTGGGGTAGGTTTGTTGGTGGTGGCAGTTTTTTTGTTTTGTTTTGTTTTGTTGTTTGTTGGGTTGTTTTTTTTGTGTGTGTGTGTGTGGATGGATGTTAATAAACTTTACGTTATTTGTTTTTGCCATTTAAATACTCTGTCCAGATACTGAAAAACAATTTCATATTTAGTGACTCATGACAATGCCTATTAACTTTTTATCTGATCATAAAGCTGGCTTAGTAAACAAGTGAAAATGAGTTTTGGAGTGGCTGCTTATTCCTTAGTGGCTCTCTGTCCAAATCACAGAGCCACAGTGCCAGATAACTTCTGTCAGTCCCTGCTCAGGAGAGGTCCAGATCAAGAATAGCTTGGGTGTGATAGGTCAGGACTGAAATGGCAGTGGCAGAGCTCTGCAGGGAAGCTCATGTAGCATCTGCTAGTACTATGTATAGCATTCTTAACTGCTCCTATGAATTCCTTACTTGAACAAGTACTCTAGAAATTCACTCCAAGCCTCAGAAAAAAAATCTCAATCAATCTGCCAAATGGAAGGGAATCTTGAGTCCAACAATAAAGTTGAAGATGTGGATTTCAGTTAAACAGAGAAGCTTGTGGAGAAGAGGAAAAAAGGGTATGGATTGGCCTTGTAAATAAAATAAATTGTAGCTGGTGCAGCTACAGTTTTTTTCTGTCATCAATGCGCTTGGAAGAAGAGATCAAGAGTATAGTTGTAAAAGTGCAGATTTTGCATCTTCGCTGATATTTACAAGAATAACATTTGCAAATAGTTACTGAGATGTTTTGCCTAATATGTTGTGTGTACCTTGGGCTCTTTTTTCAAAAGTAGTCCTTATTTAAAGTTAATTGAAAGATGAGTAGCATGAAAGGATTTGATGCAGCACTATATATTTGAATAAGATGTTTAAAAATTAGATTATAATCGTAGATGAGAAAAACAGCAGTGTAGTTTCAGCACAATATGTGTCTTAGTTGTGAAAACCATTTCATGTTAGATACTTAGAATACCTAAGTGTAGTCTAAGATGGCAGCACAGGTCCTTGTGTTTATGAATGTAGATAGGTTAAGAATTTTATGCAATTTATAAAAGAAACAACTCAAAAGTGTGCATAAAGATGAGGAAAGATTGTGGACTCTGTGGTACACAGGTTAAACTGCAAGATGGTCTGAAAGTGAAAGTACAATTTAATGAAATAGCAATTAAAGGCAAAGAAAATTATAAGTTGGTAAGATATGAAGCTGCATTTGGAATTTTGGAAGTTTGGTGTATAGTGTGAAAGTGTTATAGAAATGTGGAATAAATTCAAAGGGCAAAAAATTGATTATCTGAGGAACTATTTGTGTGTGTATATGCATAAGTTTTTATGCATATATACGTACAATTATATATATATATATTCTAAAAGTAAGCGCGTGTAACAAAGATACCTTCAGGTGTTGTACAGGATATGGATTCTGAAATTCTAACAAATTGTTTTTCCAAAGACTTGGAAAAAGGCCATGCAAATTTAAATTAGGAATTAAAGACAAATTAGGCAATTAAAAAATTGAAATCCTTTGTTCTCTTTGTGTTTCATAGAATAAACTGCCGAGAGCTATATTATGGACAGCTAGCACCAAAAAAAAAAAAAAAAAAAAGCCAATACAGAATAGTAAGCAATTTAAGCAAAGTAATATAACTTTCTTAACTTTGCTGGAATTTTATGATCCACTCTGATGATATGCAGAATGATTAAATTTTTAGAAGCAGCTGATGCTAAAGGCAAAGCTAAAATTTGACAAAAACAATCGTATAGACTAACATTCTCTTGTAGGTTACATATGTTCTATTATAAAAATGTGAGCTCGGTCATTTTTGCAGGTATTTTAGACATTTCACATAACTGAGAATTCTTTTATTCTTTAGCAAACTTCTGTACTTTTCTAGAAAGAAATAAGAATAATTAATGTATTCTTTTGAATGAATTTGCTGAAACATGTATTTAGACAAAGTTTCTTACCAGAATGCTTGGGACACTTACAGATATCAGAAGTAGATTATGTTATACACAGAACAGACAATCATTTTAAAGGACACAATTATCCATGTCCATATCCATGTCCGTATCCATATCCATATCCATGTCCATGTCCATATCCATATCCATATCCATAGGATGTAAACTATACCCCTCGTTTTCAGTTGTTGAAAAGAACATACCTCTAATGCAAGGGAAGCTTATATAATGTGTCAGCATTTGTGGCTAACAGCTGTTTGCAGTCATCTCTTCCCTCTTCCTTCTCTATGTTAGAATGGCAGACACGCAATGGAAAACAAGAAATGAATAGACCATGCTTCTTTGCATCTCTTCCACATAAAAAGATAAAGTATAGGCGGATCAATCTTAAAATTCTTAATTGTAAGATTACAATCTTACAAATCTCCCTCCCTCCCTCCCTCCCTCCCTCCCTCCCTCCCTTCCTCCCTCCCTCCCTCCCTTCCCTCC
>JAPSGF010000117.1:586703-598825 GCA_035772895.1 Perdix hodgsoniae | reverse complement strand
CTCCCTCCCTCCCTCCCTTCCCTCCCTCCCTTCCCTCCCTTCCCTCCTTCCCTCCCTCCCTCCCTCCCTCCTTCCTCTTTTTTATTTTTGGATTGATGGCAATAATGCATACAAACTGTATTGATTGCTTTCTCTCCTTCCTTTGGGAAGAATTCACTGTACAGAAAATGAGCAGAATGATTCCAGCATGTAATAATAATGGTAGAATATAGGATCTTCATGCTCAGTGCTGCCAAAAGCCTTGCTGCTCCCCTCTGCTATCAACTCAAATGTGTCTGAATAGAATGGAAGAGCCTTTGCCTCTATCCCCATTTACAATTCTCTGAAGTCTAGGAGGTTCAGTCCTTGAAAACTAGAAAAACTTTGATGTATGTGTTAGATGTTTCTTTCCTCTGGATACTAAAGGGAAAGATATAGAAAGGAATATTTTGCCTTTTCTACTACTCTTTCAATTCTGTGATGTATTCCCTTAGTCCAAAGTTTAAAGAAGGGAGAACAGCTTATTACATCAATTCTGGTTTAGAATTTAGTATCTTTTTTGTATATTGATTATGTATGGATCTCTAATATCTACCTTGTCTTTCCCTAGTCAGTTGGATAGTTCTACAAAAGACAGATCTACAAAAAGAGGGATGGAGGGCTTTTTTTTCTTATCTGTTAAGTTAAAATTGTGAAATCAGGAGGCTAGTAGGACTTACTGGGTTTCAGTTTGTGCATCATCAGTCATGAGCTCTCAATTAAAGTTATTTAGTTAGCATGAGAATGAAAGTTCTGAGTAGCTCAAAAAGCCTGGAGGAATTATTTATCTCTATTTTATTTATTGCATGTTAATTCTGTAGTTATTTTTGTCTCACATATGTTGCATATTTTGACCTTCCAGAGATGGGAGGGAGGGGGGGAGGAAAGATTAAAGAGAACATAGACATTTCATTCTTACCTTGCACTTCAGAATAAAAACTTGAAAAAAAAAAAAGCACTTCCTATAAATAATGAGCTATTTTGTTTTTGCATTGCTTACTGTAGGCATGATTTCTTAATTCTAGATTGTCTTTCATTTGAAGAGGATTGGAAAAACAGAGCATACTTTTTAGTGAAAAATGAATATATATGATATTTACTTGAAGGTTTTTTTTGTCATCCAGATTAGTAATGATTTTTTTTTTTTTTTAATACTTATTTACTTGGTACATTGTAATGGGTTCAGAAAAAAACTCATGTTTTATCAGCCATATATGTATTTTAGGTGCTTTTAAAAGTGACTGAAATGGTTTTTTTAGAGTAATAAAAAGATCTCAGATCTCATGAGTATATACAAAAGCAAAGATTGGAACGCATTCAAGTGGCAGTAAAACATTATTTTCTGCCACTTGGAATAAGACCTTTAGTATTTTAATCTACCATTGATTTATTCACAGTCACTAATCTCAAAAGTCTGGCTGTTATTTACAATTTAGAGCTATGCCACTGTTCACTTTGAACTTTTTGGTAACCTCTGTGTTGCTACATGAATCTAGAATATTAATTTACTTTAACACAGAGGCACAAAGATTTTCAGCGTTCAAGAATTTCACTAAGCTATAATTTAGTTAAATTAATTGCAGATACTAAACAGAGTTGTTCTGGCTTCAGGTATCATTAATGGGAATGGGGGTGAAATCTTTTCCTTGACTAAACAGTCTTTGTAACCTTGCTTACTTGAGTGATGTACAAGTCAACGTGCAAACAAGTTATGCAGACTCCTTTAGAGCTTTTTCAGTAGGAAAAGATATTGAGGTACAAATTTTATGTAATTGTAGACCTTGGAATTGCACATGTAAGAACACATTGTATGAAGTAGCCATGAATTAACCTTACAAAGTGATCATTAACCATTTCAGATAGAATTGACCAGGAAGTTGCCTAAAGAATGGTGGAAGAAATGGAAAATCGGGAGGTGACTGGGAACAACCAGTGTGGTGTCTCTATGGGGGAACTGTGCCTAACAAAATTGGTGGCCTACTAATGATGAGTTTACAGTGTTGATGGATAAGGGAAGAACAACTGATGTCATCAATTTTGGATTGTTCTATTTTATGCTATCTTCCATGGCATCCTTATCTCTAAACTAGAGAGGTTTGACAAACTGACAGTTCAGTGGATAAGGAACTGGCTGAATCATCAACTCTGAGAGTTGTGGTGGATGTCTTAATGTCCAAGTGACAATTGACATTATTCAAGGATCTTTATTAGAACCGGCACTGTTTAATGTCTTTGTCAGTGACACAGAGAGTGGAATTGAATGTACCCTCAACAAGTTTGCCAACAATACCAACCTGTGTGGTGCAGTCTTCATGCTGGAGGGAAGAGATGTCATCCAACCTCTACAGGCTGTAGAGGTGGGCCCTTGTGAACTTCATGGAATTCACTGAGTCCAAGGTCCGGCACTTGAGTTAGGATAATCCCAAGCACAAATACAGGCTGTACAATAAGTGATTTGAGAACAGCCCTGAGGGGAAGGACTTGAAGACATTGATGGGTGGGAAACTCAACATGTGCTTACAGACCAGAGAGCCAACCATATCCTAAGCCACATCAGAAGTGTGGCCAATAGTTTCGAGGGAGTTGATTTTTCCCTGCTAGTGTAGTCCTCTCACCTGAGACCCCACCTGGAGTACTGCATTCAGTTCAGTGTCTCTCAGCAAAAGAAAGATGTGGAACTGTTGGAAAAGATCTAGAGGAGAGCCATGACGATGATCAGAGGAGCACCTCTTCATTGAAAACGGTCTGAGAGCTGAGGTTTTTCAGTTTGGAGAAGAGAAGTCTTATTAATTACATATCATGCTGTGCTTTGTAATTGAAAAGCACTAAGTTTGATGAATTAGAGTTTTGCATTACAGCAGCAAAATGTAGGCCATTGTTTTGTGAAGATAACCAATTACTTTCTATCTTTACCTTTGACTTCCTCTCTTAAAAAAAATTATATATATATATATATATATATATATATATATATAAAGTACAGAAATACATATTTGTATCTTGAATTTTCCAAAAATCATTCCTACATTGAGAAGAAAAATAACAGTGATAACTCCTAAATTGGAATGTATCATTAGTGAGGAAGAGGCTTACAAACTAACAGCTTCTACTGGCAGAAATCAAGTTCAAAAGCCATGACCATGCAAGTAGTGTAATTGGATAAATGCTAATTGTAAAATCTCTGGAATTTTTATAAGAAATAACCGAAGAAATATGACTGTGAAAAGGAAAGCTGGTATATGAGAGTTTTGAAATAGCATAGGAAAATGAGAAAAGACACATGGGTGTGGGCCTAAATTATTTATATATTACTTATGCATATATACAAATTACTGAGCATGCCAACAATGTTCTCTGGAACTAGCACACATTAATCTGTGATATTAAACAATCAGAATGCTTCCTGATATAAATTTGCTTGGTGCCAACCAAAAATCTCCCCAGTGCCCTCCCTTGGTATGATTTGGCAGTGAAAAGTCTCTCAGTCATTAGAACAGCTAAGGCTGTTCTGCTTTGGCATACTGCTTCTGGCACAGATCTTTAGTATCATCCCAGGAGGCTTTGTGCCATGCCCTGGACTGTACCAGATGTACCTTTGGCATCTTGCTAACCTATCATTGGAAGTGCTGTGAAGTAATCTGCTGATTTTTCGCAGTTGGACAGGGCAAACACTCGGTACTATGGAGGCCAGGTCATAACCATCCTCTTTGCAAACTGGTTGCAAAATGAAGGTGGTTCAGATATGGCCAGAAAAGTCTTCTTCATCCCTCACCGTCCATGCCAAGACTGACTGCTATCTCTGCCGAGACAGATGATCAGACGCTGTCCTGCATTAAACAGGGGCAGGGTACGCAGTGCTGACATATGATTAAAAAGTAAAAATCTTGGCCACGGTTATTTTTGTGAAGCTAATGTGTGCTTGTCCTTTTATGATGTGCTTGGTATCTTCAGGTGGGAGACCTTACCTGGCCCCTTATGGCATGATTTTATGCACCTCCCTTTTGAAGATCTTATAATTCCTGGCTATGGAGTCTGAGATAGGCCTGAGTGTGGGCTTCTCCTAATTTCTGCTTTTGTCATTAATATTACCCCAGTGGCATAATTTGGCCTGGAAGCGCCAACTGATGAGTGAAAATTAAGTTATTTATTGACAATATAAGGAGTTGTGTTTCGAAATTTGAGTAAAGGAGACACTATGATACTGTCTGGGATAGCCAGCACTATTGAATGTCACTGATTTGAAGGAAAGGCTGTTAAGAGGTCATCAAATTAGTCTCCCTTGTCAGTTTTGCGTAGCTGCCAGAATCAGCTAAGGGGAATTTCTGCTAGAAATCATCCATATCACACAGCAAGTTGTCATCTCCAAACTAGGTAGCAAATTTTTTTCCTGTTAAGGAGAGCAGCTAAGAGGGCTTGAGAATACAAGGAATCTACCTAAGAAGCAAAAGTGCCAACAAAGTCTTGACAAAATTAAATTTCTGTTGCATAGCAACATCAGCAGGCAGGCAGCATTTGGTGCTGTGTACCCAACACAATCTTGATAGGGCTTAGCAATAAACACGTTAAAAAATGAGTGAGGGGTGTACTTTTGTGTGGCTTTTTGTGAGAAAATGAGGGGAGATCGACAGGTATGGTGAGGAAGAGGTGTGTGGCTGAGTACAAAAACTGTGGTGTGTCTATTCTAAGTCATGTTCCAACTAGGTTATTTATTTTGATAGAAACAAAATTCCCTGGAGTATCTATAGTTCTTTCCACATTAGTTGTTCTTGGGATCAGTGGCCATTCTTTGATACCTTTAGTTGTAAATTAGGGGATCTTCTGTTATAGAAGCCAGGCTTATATACAAGGCTTATATCCAGGCTGGATTATACATTAGGATGTAAGGAACTCTGTGCTGTTGTGTGCATTCCTGGTATTCATTACTTGTGCAGGGTGCAGCAGACTATGTTTTAACATTGTGGCAATGGTATGCAAGTGTTATGCAGGTCTCTTGATATTTACCATTTGAAGATCTTCTGTGGGACTTTGTTGCATTAATTTGGCTTCTCCTGCATGGGACATAGATGGCAGGGAGACAGGAACTGAGGCCTAAGTTTTCCCAGTAGTGCTACAAGGAAGAATGCGTTGCTCTGAGCTGAGAGCAAAAACTGAAGACTTTACTAAACATGATTTACTTCACAGAATTTGTTGTAGGGCATTACAGAGGTATGTGTGTGACAGCAAAATCGGAAGCAGGTTGTATGCTAAAGGGCTTGTGATGATGAGGTATGGAGAATTATAGCTAACTATTGTACTTTGGGAAAATCCTGCTGAAATGAATCATAGAACCCTAGAATGGCCTGGGTTGAAAAGGACCACAATGGTCATCTAGTTTCAACCCCGTGCTATGTGCAGGGTCGCCAACCACCAGACCAGGCTGCCCAGAGCCACATCAGCCTATCCTTGAATGCCTCCAGGGATGGGGCATCCACAATCTGGGATGTTTTTTTTGGCAAACTGTTCCAGTGTATCACCACCCTATGAGTGAAAATCTTCCTCCCAATATCTAACCTAAACCTCCCCTGTCTCAGTTTAAAACCATTCCCCTTTGTCCTATCACTATCCACCCTCATAAACAGCTGTTCCCCTTCCTGTTTATAAGCTCCCTTCACGTACTTGGAGGCCACAATGAGGTCTCCCCGGAGCCTTCTCTTCTCCAAGCTAGACAAGCCCAGTTCCCTCAATCTTTCTTCATAGGAGAGATGCTCCAGCCCTCTGGTCATCTCAGTGGTTCACTCCTCTGCACCTGCTACAAGAACTCCACGCCCTTCTCCTGAGGGCCCCAGGCCTGGACACAGAATTCCAGATGGGGCCTCACAAGAGCTGAGTAGAGGGGGACAAATCACCTTCTCTCCCTGCTGGCCATGCCTTTTTTAATGCAGCCTGGAACACAGTGGCCTTCTGGGCTGTAGATGCACACTGCTGGCTCATGTCCAGCTTCTCATCTACCAGGACTCTCAAGTCCTTCTCCGCAGAGCTACTCTCAAGGAAATCTTCCCCAATTTGTATAAATACCTGGGATTGCTCTGGCCCAAGTGCAGCACCTTGCACTTGACTTTATTGAATCTCATCAGGTTCATGTGGGCCACTTCTCCAGCCTGTCCTGGTCCCTTGGGATGGCTTTCCTTCCTTCAAATGTATCGACTGCACCACTTGCAAACTTGCTGAAGGTGTGGATGCAATACAAAAGTGCTCAGAGACATTGCTTCCATGAAAAGCAACAGTGCTTCCATCATGTATGTGTTGTTTGTGGTGTGGACTTGGAACATGGGAGAATCATACCCTCAGAATTTTTCAATTCTTCAGTAAAATAGAGCAAATAACCAAGATGTTGTTGTTGTTAAGTACGCACTTCACACCTTTAACTTCTTAAAAAACGGAGTTTTTTATGAGAAGTTTTTATGGAATCAATAATGCTGTATTTTTCTTGTTTAGTCCTAATTGTAATAATGCTTGCATATAAAGAATATAAATGTTTTTCAGAAATTGTAATCATTAGTTCTTCACAGAAATTGCCTAAAGTAATGTCAAAATGTAATGTTTGATGATTAAAAGTAAACATATTTTTGTATTTTCATAGAATCACAGTGATTGGAAAGGACATCTGGAGATCATCCAGTCTAACCTGCTGCTAAATCAGGCTCCCTTAGAGTAGATTGCACAGGAGAACGTCTAGATGAGTTTTGAATACCTCCACAGAGGGATACTCCACAGCCTCTCTGAGCAGCCTGTCCAGTGCTCTGTCACCTTCACAGTAAAGAAGCTTTTCACCTCTATTAGCTCCCTCCTTATTTTTTTACCCATAAGTCCTCTACCAATTTATAATTCATCCCTAGACAGGTTGCCTATTGTTTTTTAATTTGAATGCATTTAAAGATTTGTCTTCATTTTTCTTGAAGGCCTTAATTTTGAAGATCTTTTATCACTAAGAGGTTGAAGTAAACTATTAACAGTTAAAAAAAAAACAAAAAACCCCCAAACTATTAACATATCTTTTAAAAGATATGCGCACTGAGGGTGGATAGTGTTATACATTTATCTGTGAAATTATTTTTTTTTTAACTTGGTAAAGTTTATTAACTTGTAAAACATTTTTAATGACTGCGAGGCTTATTGGAAGTAACCCTGGTGATTAAGAAAACAGTGAATTTGCCATAAAAAATGTAAATTTTAAAGATCTATAAGTCAGTGATTTTTTTTTTTTTTTAAATCTTGTGACCACATTTAGATTAAGGGATATATGAATAAGATTAGAGCATTACTTGTCTTCTAGTATTAGCTCATACTAGTAAGTAGGTAAATAATTAGTTTAAAGAATAAAGACAAGGTAATGTTTAACATGAAAAAACAGTAAGAAGGTTAGGATGGTTAAGTTTTGACACCTCTGATATATTATGAAGGGAATGGAAAGAGTTCTTTTAATATTGCATGTATGTTAATTTGTATTTTTCCTGAGAAAGTAATTCAATGACTCTTACATATGCATATGTGTTTATACATCTAGCAAATTATTTTCTGGTAACAACTGTTTTTTTTGCTTAGCCTACATCCGTACTCATTTCAAGTAAAATTACACTTTCTGGAAGACTAGCTGTTCTCACTTAGCTGTCCCTCACATAAATTTTTTTTTTTTTTTTTCCTCATCACTGTATCCCAAATTTTGTTCTGAAAGAACATTAAACAAAATGGGTTTATTCAAATGAATTCAGATTTGGAAGCTAGAAGCTAAATCTACTAGAGGATAATGAGATGAAGAAGAGGTGTGTAAAGAATTTCAAGATTCATTAATTTAGAATCACAGAATGGTTTGGTTTATAAGTGACCTTTATATCATTTAGTTCCAAGTCCCTGCTATAGAGGGACACCTCCCTTTAGACCAGGTTGCTCAAAGCCCCATCCAGCCTGTCCATGAGTACTTCCAGGAAGGTAGTAGCCATAACCTCACTGGGCAACATGTTCCAGCATCCCACCAGACTGACAGTGTAGGATTTCTTTCTAGTATCTAGACTAAATCTACCCTCTTCCAGCTTAAACCTGCTACATGTCCTTTGAAAAAGTACCTTCCCAGCTTTCCTGCAGGCCCCTTTCAGGACCTGGAAGGAGTAGGAGAGCCTGCTGAGTAATGAGTGAGAGTACAATAGTTCTCCTCCTCCAAGCAGGAAAATAGGGTGGAATTCAAAACAGTTGTGAAAAATTGTAGGAATGGATCTTCCCTCAAGAGGTGTAGAAGTCTGGCACGTTAGGCAAGGTTGAAGAGTGCAGTAGTGTTTAGCATAGTGACATGTAGACTGGAGGATATGATATGGTAGTCTTCAAATGCTTCAGATGCTCCCAGCAAGAAGTTAATGTGTTTTTCATTTCTACTGGACTATTTCTATATATTTCACTATAGAAATTTCTATTTCTATAGTGAAGACTTCACTAGAATAATTGGTTGGTGAACTTTTTTTTTTTTTTTCTCTAACAATAAAAAAATTATTTGAGTAGAGTTTAGATATGATGATATTGTAATGTTGAAATAAGAAGATATTCTGAGTTAGAGCATTCTGATTGTCTGTGATTGTGTGTAGAATATTCTCTCATGCAAATGGAGATGATTTATCTTTCATTATATGAGAAGAGCAAATGGTCAGTAGTGAAATCCTGTCCTACTTTCATTTTCCATACCTCTTATGGTTGCTTATCTGTCAGCCATATTCTTGTTTCTCTTTGCGTTCATATGTGCACTGCAGTAAGAAGTATTGCTTTAGCTGATATCATCAATTACTTTTGTATAGTTGAAAGCATGCCCAGAAACATAATGGTCTCATTGTGTACACAGAAATGAATTTCTGTATCACCTTCAGAATTATTTGTCACCTTGTTTTTCTTAGCATAGCTTTACTTATTCAAAGAAGACAAGAATACAGAAGCATATGCTATGTTATTTATATCGTATAAATGTTGTAAGTCAATTGGATTTTTTGTACATATTGTTACCAACCTCATACAAAATTGTGTTTACTCCTAAAACGTTTGTACAGAACGGAGTAGAGCTCGCCATTTTAGAACTTACTCTTGTTAAAGTAGGAAGTTAACACAGTCTTTCAGATAGTTGTCTGGTTTAATTGTTTTGGAAATGTCTGCTGTAATGCACCTATGTATTTAGATTTCCTGTCGACTTTTGTTTATTGACAGTGCTGTGGGAAGGTTGCCCTAGGGTAAAACACCAGATGTGCTGAATTTCTGTTACTTGCAAGTTGCCATCATGAAAATGGATATCCTTTTGTTCAGTGTGTGCATGTTGTCACCTCAACTTGACATGTCTACTTTTTTACTGCAGTCATTTTGTTACCTGTCACAAGCGAGATTTTTCCCACCTTCAGGCTCTTCAACATCCATTGTGTATATCATGGGGAAGGGATGGCACTCTCTTGAATATTCACCAGACTATTCCCTCTGAACATCTCACACTTCATGGGGACCATCGTTAGAGAAGATCCCTGAAAATTATCAAAAGAAAAGCTGGAACAACAGTGACCAATTAAAAGCTTCCTTACATTAATTTGCAATTCAAAAAATAATTCATTCTTAGTGAATCCTAGCCATTTTAGCATATCCTGCTCCTGTTCCTTGTCTGTAACAAATTTGAGTTATCAGTGTACTTGGAGTGAGAGAGATGTAAATAGTTTCTAACAAGGTAATACAGTCCTCTAGCTGTGGGGTATTTTGAAAAGCATGTCAAAAATACCAGCTACTGTTAGTAGAGAAAAACCACTTCAGCAAGAAATTAATTCAAAAAATGCTTCTCTTGGCTGTGTTAGAAGAACTTTCTCCATATATGTTCACTTTCAATATTAGAAAGAAATGATCTCTCAGTACTTCTCCACCTCTGTAGGATTTCTCCCTTCTTCCCTTAACATTGTCAACAGGTTCTCATTATTATAACCTTGAATTTTAATAGTGTGCATAAGGTAAAATGCAAGAGCGTGCCTGGCAGAAAAGTCTTTTCAATGTGTGTTCTAATAAAGCAAGTCTACTCTAGTGCACTGCTAATGAATTTAGGGAAGAAAGACACATAAAGAAAAAAAGGCAAAGCCATTATATATACACTGTAATTGAACAAAAAGAGGCTAGGTGCTAATGTTGTCAGAATCCATAATAAAAGATATACCTAGCAATTATCAGGATTACCAGCAATGAGAAAAGAAGATGTTTCTCTCTCAAGGTTAGCCTAAAATATGAACTATAAAGCCTGAGGTCTTACAGCTAAGTCCCAGTTTGCTCTGACTTTGAGTCAGATGAGGAGGGCTCTGTTCCATGCTCCAGCCTCAGAGTGCAAGGCTAGCAAGCCCTTCCTGGGCACAGCCTGGAACTGGGAGAGAAACTGGGCTGAGAAGTACTGTGGGTCGTGATGTGGACTGAGAAATCTCTTAATATTTATGGATCTGTCAGGCAAACAAGAACTGCAGGTATAATTGCATACACTGGTACTAATGGGCTACTTTTCTTGTGTATCCGCATAGCTGTACAGATGCAAGAATCTTGTTTTTAACCAAGTCCTGCAGCAGTTTTATAATAGAAACTGAACTTTCTTTTTTAAAGCATTAAAGGCTCTGCTTCTAGTATCGATTTAAATATTTAGTGTGGAATATAATTAGGATTTTAGGGTAGAAACATACCATACTAAAGTGGGTCTTTTTGTTCCTGTTCTGCTTGCTCTTGTATGTTCAGCTGGCCAAGCACAACCTGTACATGTGAGTTCCCCAAGCGTTGTCTGGTCTACCAGTCAGAAACTCCTCTCACAGCAATACCTGATGGTTTCTCAGGCAGTGCAGACAGTGCATCCATGCATGTGCTGATCAAAGCTATTGATGGAAACAGCATATTGCTTACCCACCCACTGGCAGTGCATTCTAAATGCTCTTTCCAGTTTTTCAGCCCTCCCAATTAAAAAGTCTTGCAGGTTTCTATGACTATATGAAAGTTAAAAAAAGAAATTAATTTTGAGTAGCACCTACCAGCACATTACCTATTTTGAACTATCACATCTATGCACATTACACAGACCTCTGTGTCAGCATGAGAAAAGGAGTTCTCTATAACGTAACACTCCAGACTTCATTTTATTTTGGTATGCAGTCTAGCTGAGGACATACAGATGGGTATCCAAACATCTTCTATGCACTAACATCCTATTTGCTAAGAGAAAATACATAGGTAGAATGTAATAAGAGAACAAATTCATTGCAGAATTTTTCCTTCTGCCATGCTGAAGCTGTTTTGTGGACATTAGTCCTTCTGATGTCACAGATGATAAAATTGCTCTGGTCTTGGAGCTGCATGATCAACTTTTTCTATCTGTACCTGGTTGAGCAGCAGGATGCTTATCTGTACTGAAGTGCTGACAGTTACTACTGCTGCACTATGTCTCAGATTCTCTGTGACAAGAGCATTTCTCAGTGGCATACGGCTGCAGCAAATGTGCCAGTAGTCCAGGTTACTGGAGCTCTGCATGTCCATATGTTGACTGAATGTTGTTGCCCTTGAGTGGTGTGACACAGCTGAACCTCAACATACTGTAAACAGCATACTGCATCAATCTATGTCAGGTCATTCTCTGGTCAGTTGATGAAAGCTGTCAAAGACTCAGATGTGATTTTGTTTTTTATGTATTCCATTCTTGCTGGAAAATAGCTACAGTATCCAGGAGCCATATGATCTACTGAGTCTTATCCCACATTCTTTTTTATCTTTGTGAAAGAAAACAGAAAGCTTTATTCTACTAGTATGTTGCAAGTAGTCCTGTAAATTGCATTCCTGTAATGGCACCCTGGAAGCATACTGTCAAAGAAGGGGTATGAAATACTTCTGTTATTGAAGACCTTGTGCCTGGAGTGCCATAAACCAGCAAGTTTCTAGATTACATCCCTTTTAAGAATTCTTATTTGTTGTCTTTCTTTTCTTTTCTTTTCTTTTCTTTTCTTTTCTTTTCTTTTCTTTTCTTTTCTTTTCTTTTCTTTTCTTTTCTTTTCTTTTCTTTTCTTTTCTTTTCTTTTCTTTTCTTTTCTTTTCTTTTCTTTCTA
>JAPSGF010000117.1:549744-569039 GCA_035772895.1 Perdix hodgsoniae | reverse complement strand
GAGTTAGCATTTTGCTAAACATAGCACAGTTTACAAAATATGTTTTCTTGTTAAATTAAGCACTGGCAGTAACTGCCAGTCAATTTCTGGATCAACTTAAAGCAAGTTCAGACATGTCTGATTGTATAAGAATTTGTAGATTGAGTTTTCAAAGCTTTTTTTTTGTCTTCAATGCCTTCAGGGATGTTTCGTACAAATACTCATTTCAAATATTACAAAAAATTTTCAGTTGAGTTGTATGACCAAAATTATTGTATTTATTTAAAAATTGTGAACTTAAAAAAAAAAGTCATTTTTCTTATAATATTTCTCATTTATATTTATATTTAGTAGATTTATCTGATGCTTTGAGAAATAGAAACAAATCCAATTTAAAAATGAATAAAGATTAAAGATGAGGTGTTGCATAGAACAGTTCTGTTAGATATTAGCTTTTTTGCAGTTAGAGAATATTCTCATTATTATTTCTGTCTTATTTCCCTAAAATGTCGTTTTCTGTCTAGCACTGTGGGAGTGAAATAAACATACAACAGCAGCTTCATGGCTCTTTGTGCCGTGTTAAGGAGATTGCATTCCTTACCATATATCTGTGACTTCCTGCATCTTTTAAAAACTTCCTTGTGAAGGACAGGTGAGAGTTCAGTGTTCCCCTATGGATTCCTGATTTATAACACTGAAAAACATGGTAAAACTACTTACTTCAGTGTGTACAAAGACAATGCAAATAGAATCAGATGATATCTTGAGTTGGAAGGACCCACAGGGATCACTGAATCCAACTCCTGTCTCCATATAAAACCACACACAATACAAACTGTATGTGTGAGAACACTGTCCAAATACTCCTTGAGCTCTGTCAGCTTGGTGCTATGCCCACAGGCCGTTCCATGCCTACCACGATGCCACCACTTTTCCCTGACCCCCAGCTCCCCTCCCCTGACACAGCTCCATGCCGTTCCCTTGGGCCCTGTTGCTGTCACACAGAGCAGAACTTAGCACTGCCCTCCCTGTGAGGAGCTGCAGCTGCCATGAGGACTCCCCTCAGACCGCTTTGCTCTGCTGTGAACAAAGGGATCTTAGCTGCCCCTCACGCATCTTGCCATCTAGACCCTCCACTCATTTTTGTGGCCTTACTTTGGATGCTCTCTCATACTTTGATGTCCAATGTGCTGTGGACTTCATGCAGTAAGATCAAGTAAATATATGTGATACAGCACAGAGTGATGGAGTAGCTGAATCCTAGCTAGGAAACAGAACATGCTTTAAGATTAGATTCTGCTTTGATAAGGAAATACTTAACTTTACCAGGTTGATTAATGCTACTAACCTCAGCAGAACTAAGAAAGATGTAATCAAATAAGAAATTTGATTCCCAAAATGTCTTGTCATAATGTGGGAGTGACTGAAAATTTTCCAGCCAGTATTGTATGCCAACCAATACATTTACATTTCATACATGGATAACTTCTATGCTGAGTAGTTATGATTTTGATTCAAAGCTTCTTTGTTATTGCTTTTAGAAACTGAAATTTGCACTGCAATCCTGGATTAACTGCAAATAGCTAATATAAGGAACAGTCTCTTCTGAGGTGGCTTATAGTCTGATGTTGATGACAAATTGCTCTCCTGAGTACATTATGAAGCTGTGAGTCATGAAAACTTTTAAGAGTAGGAAAGAGCTAATGGAGTCAATATACGGCCTTTATTTTAATGACAGCGGTGCTGCCACTCTTCATAATCATTGAACTACATATTGCAGTTATATGCCCAAACTGTATTTACTTTGTATATTTGTTTAAAAATGTATCATTCTACCTTCAGAATTAGGAAGTGAAGAGATTTAAATAGAAATGCTTGTGATTATTTTGACTATAGTTTTTCTTTGAGATCCTGATTTTCTAATAGGGGTAAATAACAATAATGCCTAATTTTAAAATATTTATTAAAATAATGTTCTTTCTATTTAACTGAATATGAAGAAAATGGTCCAGTTACTGAATACATTTGGCAAATATAAATGGTTTTTCCCAGGGACTTAAGTTAAAGACACAGATTTTGAAGAATTTGCAGAAAATACAAGATCAAATATGGAGATCCTCTTAAAATCCTGTTAATTTATGGAAAATAATTTTTTCTCTTTTAGACTTTTCCTTCAGAGCAGAATAGAAGCTGCAATTGAGCATTCATTTCACAAATGTGGAAGAATAATTGACTGAAGAGTAGGCCACTCCCTCTCATCTACATAGAAATAAAAATGTTCTTTCCTATTTTATTTTATTTTATTTTATTTTATTTTATTTTATTTTATTTTATTTTTTGAAGAAAATAGGTTCTCCATGGAATTTGCACATCTGATAGATCAGGAATAGTGCAATGCTGGGTTAATGTAGTACAATTATTTTACTTGTGATGCTTAGGTGTTCCTTGAATGCATGACCTTAAGAGATCATGGTTTTATGTAGGAATTGAGTAAAGAATGTGTAAATGAGTTTGCATTTTTGTTATTACTACTGGATACTTAAACTTGTGGCTAGGAGACTATGCCTATCATACTTTCTCATGTTTTTCATCTGATGTTTTCTTGATGCTGCAAAATTCTTGAGACCTGAAATTGTCTTTCTGATCATATTCTAAGGATGATTTTCTGATTCTTTCATGTGCATGGCTGAGGAATAGCTGCCTCAGAACAGCAGTCAAAGAGATTTTCTGAAACTTAAAGTTTCGTATTGCATTATCAATCCTCTTAGGCTAAGTAAAGTTTTACAAGGTATTTGGAGAATTAAGTAGTCTGGCACTTCTCATTTTAATGCTTCAGCAAGTTTTAGCTCTCGTGGTTTTATCTGCAAGAGTACTCAGCTGGCTGAGATCTAAAATGATTTACTGTTATAAGCGTAATAATTTGAAGACTTCAACTGATTCTGGGGCTATGCATAATTCTCAGGTTCCTGGAGAACTGGTATTTCCATAGGCATCTCAGAATGTTTCATTGCTTTTCGGACATCTTGCAGCTTTCTGGGGCTTTTTAATTCTAGAATAGCTCCTCTTGCTACCCCATAATCTCATGATGAACATTTTATCTGGCAATTATATAATTATTTTATATAAAATAAATTATATTTTTTTGTACTAGACTACAGTCTAGTACCCATTTCTCCGTAAATGACAATACCACTAGTAGGGATCCCAGAAAAAGGACTTTGATAACATTTAGAGTCATAATCTGTTTCCTGCAGTAACTGTTAATACTTTTACAACTAGAGATACTAGGTAAGGTTAGATGAACAGAAAAAATAAAAAACAAACTGAGGCGTTGGTCACAGTCTTACTTTTCTGACCTCATTTTGCAATTGGAGTTTTGTAAAATAGTGATAAGCAGCCTCAGTACTCTGGGGTGAATGATTAAATGTGAATTGACTAAAAAGCCACAATGGAGCCAGCTGTTCCCTGGCTTCTAGAAAGGGAGTTTTGATGGGAAAAGTTTTAATAATGAATTGCTTTCTAAGGAACAACTGCAGTTAGAAGAAGGAGATTATATTTCAAACTGAGACTGACAACACTTTTATAGCTTTGGCAGCCATCTATCTAGAAGAGGGAAGAACCAAAAGGATCAAAATACCTTTTGACAACTATTCATCTTGTGAAAAAGTATGAGTCTTCTGGTTCTTTTTTCCTTAGTTTTTAATGTTGAAGTAGTAGAAATTAAAATTACTTAAGGACTTGTTAGTATTGCTTTTATTGTGATGAAATCTTCTACCCTGCTTCCCCTCTTAAAGGGTAAGTATTACATTATATATTATAAATTAGGTACTTTTTTGTGGAATTGTTTCAGTATTCCAAATATAAGACTACCATAAAAACAATACAACAGTCCTATCAAGGTATGATTCTAGGGTCTGATCTTACTAGTGATTATTTACATGAGTATGCTTCTGCTCACTTGAACACATGTTTTTCTGTTGAGAGACCTCTGTTGCTGATATTCAAAAGGATCACATAGACTTCAGTCTAGAGGCTGGATGGTCACACTCAGAGAGTCACAGTCATCGATTCAGTATCTAAGTGGAGACCAGTAATGAGTGGGTATTCCTCAGGAATCTGTGCTGTTAACATCTTTGTAGGAGACATGGACAGTGGGATCGAGAGTACTCAGCAAATTTGCAGATTGCACTGAACTGAGTGGTGCAGTTGTCATGCTAGAGGGAAGGGATGCTATCCAGAGGAACCTGGACAGGCTTGAGAGGTGGGCTCATGTCAACCTCATGAAGTTCAACAAGGCCAAGTGCAAGGTCCTGCACCTGAGTGGGTGGAGAATGGCTTGAAAGGAGCTGAGAAGAAGGATTTGGGAGTGTTGATTGATGAAATGTTCATCATGAGCCAGCAAGGTGTGCTTTCAGCCCAAAAGGCCAACTGTATTCCGATTTGCATCAAGAGAAGTGTGACCAGCAGATCAAGGGATTCTGCCCCTCTGCTCTTGTACAAACTCATCTGGAGTACTGCATCTAGTTCTGGGTCCCCCAACTCAAGAAGGACATGACATTGTTGGAGCAGGTGCAGAGGAGGATCATGAAGATGATCAGAAGATAGGAGCACCTCCCCTATGAAGACAGGCTGACAGACCTATAGCTTTTCAGTATGGAATAGGCTCCAAGGAGACCGTATTACAGACTTCCAGTACCTGAAGGCTGCCTACATGAAAGCTGGGGAAGGACTTTTCAGAAGGGCATGTAGAAACAGGATGAAGAGGAATGGCTTTTGACTGGATGAGGGCAGATTTAGACATGATATTAGGAAGAAATTCTTTACTGTGATTTTTTTGAATTCTTACTATAACATTGCGTTGTTATTTTTTTGAATTCTTACTATAACATTGCCAAGCAAAGTTGTGAATGCTTCCTCCTTGAAGTATTCAAGACCACGCTGGCACTTTGAACAGTCTGGTCTATTGGAAGGTGTTTTTGCCCAGAGCAGGGAGGTTGGAACTAAGTGATATTGGATTCCCTTCCAACCCAAATCATTTTATGATTCAATTATTTGTTTTCTATCATGCTAAAAGAAAGAAAGCAAGTTAGGAATTATTTAATACATTATTGCTTCAAAACTTTTAAAATAAATATAGAGATCTTCAATTTAACCTCTACATGATTGGAAACCAAGGGAGATCAGAAGTATTTTTGTACTATGATTCAAGGATAGGTTAGTGTGAGCATCCTTCCTTTCTAATGAAAAAGGGACAGAAATCATGCAGTTTACGAATAACTTATTTTGTGATGAGTGTAAAGAAGATGGGAAGAAAATTAAATAGATATATATTTTTCTAGGTTTTGGTCTTAATGTGTGTAGAGTACTGTGTTCAAATAACATTTTTTGCCCTATCAGAGTCCTTGAAGCTTCAGCTCTTGGCTTCTTACTTTTGTCATTGTGTATTTATGATATTGATCCAGCCTTCTGAAATGCAAAGTTTCATCTCTTTGAGGGTGACACAATTATTTATAGGTCAAATAAATATTTACATGGCCTTTTGTGTAACCTCCCATGTGATTTTGATAAATTACAAGATCATGATAAATTGGATAATGTTGTTTTAAATTCAAACACAGAAGGCTTGAGTGTTTGGAGTCTATCTCAGTCTGAAATATCTTGATTCTGCCTGCATTGTTCCTTTTTAATGGATCTTCTCATTTTTGACACATATTTAAAATAACTTGGGAAACAGATTAGCTATTGAAAAGCTATAATTGTATGTAAGGCAGAGATAGCAGAATGTGTTGATAGCTAAGCTTATTTTCTGCAAATACGTCCTGTTTGAAATTCACAGTCAAGGAAAGGTTGTATTTTATTGGCCTCTATAGGTTATTTTAGGTGGAGATGTCTTAACAATAAAATGAGCATCTATTGTCATTTACATGATTTAAGTGAATACATATAGTATAGAATATAAACTGGAAGAATTTTAGTGGGAAACAGGAGACAGTGTTGAGGCCAGGTCCTGTAGGAATAAAGAACAGGAGAATAGTGCATTTAGTTTTCCTTTTCATGCCAGTACTTAGGTTCTCAAGACTTCCTCTGCCAAGAAGGAAAGAAGGGTGACTGTCATAGTCAACTCCCTTCTGAGAGGAATGGAGATCCCCATATGTCAACCATATCCTATCATAGAGAAGTGGGGAAGTGTGGTGCCTCCTTGAAACCTGGGTCAGGACATTGCTGAAAGACTCCCTAGTATGGTTCACCCTTCTATTTACCATCCCTTGCTGATAGTTCAGGTTTCGAGCAGTGAAATTACTGAGAGAAGTTTGAGGGGTATCATAAGGGACTTCAGTGCACTGGGGCAGTTACTGATGGAGAAGGAATACAGATGGTGTTTTCCTGTATCCCTTCAGTGGCAGTGAGGGGTACGGAGAGGAGCAAGAAAATACATCTCATAAATATGTGGCTAAGAGGCTGGTGGAGGCTGGTGCAATCACAGGAATTTCTCCTTTCCTTCTCCTTCTCCTCTTCCTCTTCCCCTTCCCCTTCTCCTCTCCTCCCCCCCGCTCCCCCTCCCCACTCCTCGCCCTCTCCCCCTCTGCCCCCCATGGTCTCCTGGGGAATCTGGCTGCCTGTGGCCTGGACTCGTATACTCTTCTCTGCGTAAAGAACTGGCTAGAAGGCCATGCCCAGCAGGTAGTAAATGGAGTTATGTCCAGCTGGTGACCTGTTGGCGACAAGTGGTGGCCCCCAGGGGTTGGTACTGTTTCATATCTTTGCTGATGACCTAGATTAGGGGATTGAGTGTACCCTCAGTAAGTTTACAGATGACACAAAGTTGGGAGGTGGTGTCAATCTGCCTGAGTATAGGGAAGCCCTTCAGAGGGATCTGGATAGGCTAGATCACCATGCTGAGGCAAATGAGATGAGGTTCAACCATCTCCGGATCCTGCACTTTGGCCACAATAACTCCATGCAGTGCTATAGACTTGGAGCTGAGTGGCTGGATGACTGTGAAGAGAAGAGTGACCTAAGGGTGTTGGTCAAGGCTCAGCTGAACATGAGCTGACAGTGTGCCGAGGTGGCCAAGAGGGCCAATGGCATCCTGGCCTACATTAGAAATAGCATGGCCAGCAGTAGCTAATCCTCTCCCTGTACTCAGCACTGGTGAGGCTACACCTTGAGTACTGTGTTCGGTTTTGGACCCCTCAATACAGAAAAGACATTGAAGCCCTGGAACATGTCCAGAGAAGGTCATCAAAACTGATGAGGAGTCTAGAGCACCAGTCTTATGAGAAATGGCTGAGGAAGCTGGAATTGTTCAGGCTGGAGAAAAGGAGGATCAGGGGATACCTCATTGCATTCTACAACTTCCTGAAGGGAGGTTTTGATGAGGATGGGGTTGGCCTCTTCTCACAGGCAACGAATAGAACCTGAGGAAATGACCACAAGTTGCTTCAGGAGAGATTTAGATTAGATACAAGGAAAAACTTTTTCTCTCAGAGGGTGGTCAGGCACTGGAATGACCTGCCCAGAGAGGTGGTGGATTCACTCTCCCTGGAAGTGTTCAAGAGGCGTCTGGGTGGGGTGCTACGAGATATGGTTTAGTAGCTTAGTGAGTAGTAATGGTGATTTGATGCTAGGGAAGGTTATGGAACAGGTCATCTTGAGTGAGATCACACAGTATGTGTGGGACAGCTGGGGATAAGTCTCAGCTAAAACGGATTCATAAAAGGCAGGTCCTGCTTAACCAACCTGACATCCATTTGTGATTGGGTGACACACCTTGTGGATAAAGGAAAGGCTGTTGACACAATCTACCTAGACTTAGGCAAAGCCTTTGATGTTGTCTCCCACATTATTCTCCTGGAGAAGCTGGGTCCTGTGGCACTGATGGGTGTATTCTTTGCTTGGTACAGAACTGTCCGAAGGGTGAGGGGTTCAACTGCTGATCATTCATAGGTTGTATTCTTCAGGGGCCTGTTCTGTTTAATATCTTTATTCATGATCTGAACAAGGGAATTGAGGGTACTCTCAGTAAGCTCACAGATGACACCAAGCTGGGAGAACATGGCAATCTGCCCAGGGATAAGAAGGCCCTACAGAGAGATCTGGACAGGCTGGATTGCTAGGCCGAGACCAGTGGGATGAAATTCAACAAAACCAAATGCCAGGTCCAGCACTTTTTTCACAAGAACTCCATGCAACGCTGGAGGCTTGGAACAGAGTGATTGGAAGATTGTGTGAAATAAATAGATCTGAGGGAGCTGGTCAGTGCAGCATTGGCTGCAACATGAGCCAGCAGTGTGCCTAGGTAGCCAAGAAGGCCTATTGGCATTCTGGCTTGTATCAGAAATAGCATTGCCAGCAGGAGTAGTAAGGTGATCGTCCCTCTCTACACAGCACTAGTGCAGCTACATTTCAATATTATGTTCACTTTTGGGTGTCTCACTACAAGAAAGACATTGAGGCCCTGGAGAATGGTCCAAAGACAGACAGCAAAACTGCTGAAGGGTCTGGAACATGAGTCTTATGAGGAGCAGTTGAGGGAGCTAGGATTGTTGAGTCTGGAGAAGAGGAGGCTCGGGGGAGACCTTATAACTCTCTGCAACTGCCTGAATGGAGGTTGTGGCAAGGTGGGATTTGGCCTCTCCTTGCGCATAAGTAGAGATAGGACTAGAGGGGATGGCCTCAAGCTGCACCAGGGGAGGTTCAGGTTGGATATTAGGAAAAACTTACTCTCTGAAAGAGTGGTCAGGTGCTGGAGTGGGCTGCCCAGTTTGGTGGCTGAGTCACTGTCCACGTAGGTGTTCAAGAAATATTTAGATATGGTACTAAGGGGCATGGATTAGTGGAGAAATATCAGTGGTAGGTTTATGGTTGGGCTGGATGATCTCAGAGGTCTTTTACAACTTTGGAGATTATGTAATTCTATGATTCTCTCTTCACAGAAACAGAGAGTTTCTGGAAGTTTGACAGGACTTATTGAGCTAATATGAGACTGAAGATGACATTTTCCTGGATCATATCAACACCAGTGATGCAATGTGGTGTCACCACTATGAATCAGAGCCAGAACAGCAATCCATGGAGAGATGGCGTGTGAATTTCCCATCAAGGGAAAAGTTTATAATGCAACTTCAGCAGGTAAACTGATGTGTGCTGTCTTTTGGGATAGGAAAGGGATAATCTTTCTGAATTTCCTGGAACCTGGAGAAACCATCAACTCTCACCCCTACATCTTGAAATTGACTAAGTTGAACACTTGGACTTCCAAAGTTTGTTCAGATAAGAAGACAACCTTTTATTGCAACAATATAGTGCCAGGCCCCATTTGAAGACTGTGGAGCATGTTGCCAGTCTTGACTGGACTATCCTACCACAAGCACCATATAGTCCTTCTGACTTCCATTTGTTCGGGAGGATGAAAATTGACTGTGTGGGAAATATTTTCCTAGCAACAATGCTGTCATAGCCTCTGTGAAACAGTGGGTCATCTTCATTGGTGCAGATTTTTACAAGCATGGCATGCAGGTTCTTATTCATCACAGATGAAAATGCAGAGCTAATGGTGGTGACTGTGTTGAAAAATAGTTTTTTAGCTGAGAATTTGCTCTATCCAGTAGTGTGACTGTGCTTTCTGTATCTGTTTTAGTTTCCATGGAAATAAATAGGAGGCATTACTTTCTGAATAACCTATGCATATTCTACTTGTTGGTTTCTGTGTGGTTTGAATCATGAATCATGCCATATATAAAAGCAAAAGCATAAAAAAAAAAAAATAAAGCTCATATGTTAATGCTGGATGTAGCTCTGGGCAGCCTGATCTAGTAGTCAGTGACCCTGCCCATGGCAGAGAGAAGTTAAAACTAGATGATCCTTGAGGTCCTTTTCAATCCAGCCGTTCTGTGATTCTATGCTATAAATGAAAATTAAAATGATAAGATGGAATGTGGGAAAATAGTTGAAGTAACTGTTTTTCCAGATGACGGAGTGTTGCACATAACTGAGACAGAACCAATTTTGATCTTTCTTTGGAAAGAAGTACAAGCTCACATTAGGAAAGCTGCATTACTATACATTGGAAAGCCATAGTTGATATTAAAAAAAACCAAAAAAATAAAACCAAAACAACCAACCAAACAAAAAACCACCTAAACAAATTTAGTAGATAAAAGGATTACTTTGCTATAAATCCTAATAAATGTTAATTAAGCTACTGAAAATTCTACTCTTTGGCACCTCCATTTTTGCTTAAATTTGGCCGATCTTAAAGCCACTGTCCTTAAAAATATTTTATGAGGCTTGTATGAGACTTCAAAATATAGGCTTTGGTATGTTAGAGAGTATGATCATTTGCCTGGTAGTCTAGTTGCATTACTGGTTGCCATTATAAAATCTTCAGTGATGCTTAAAAAAAGCACTGAGATTTTGTAAGCAGTTTATGACAGGCTGTTTGGAAACCATAATATTACTGATGTCATAAGCAACAGCTGTTTCCACATTCAAGAGAAGTTAGAATGACTAAGTAAAGTCAGGTGGGGAAACAGACATCCAGTGGTTCTTTCTAACAAGAAATATCAGCTTAGAGATTATTTCAGAACATCACTTTGGAGTCCAGATGGCTTGTGCATCTTAAGCAAGATATAAGCAAAGGTAAAAAAGAAGCAGACAGTAATTTTGTGGGTGTTCAGAGGTAGATAAATGTGAAAAAGTATTTCACATAATTTTCACTCTTCTTTCAAGAATGTCCTCTAGTGCTTATGTGATCCTTTTATTTCCTTTTCAAAACATAACAAACAAACAAACAAAACCAAAAAACATGAATTTCCTTTTACTTGCACAAACATCTCTCCAAAATCAAAGTTTGGTCCTCTATGTCAGGGCAGTTTATATCTATTGTATAAAACAGTTATCAAGAGTCTTAGAGAAAGCATTTACAGTATAGAAAAAAAAAAAGTTTTTAGAGTTGTGTTTCCAACTTATGCTTGCTAAAATAGGGAAAGATGAATTGTAGAGAACTGTTTAGTCATTCTGGACCTCACAGCTTCCTTAACCCTGGAATTTTAAGGATTTCAAAGATTGTCCATTTGAATGCAGTCCTTTATTGGATTTGCTTCAGTGGCAGTCAGATGGATTTGATCTGCCCTGTGCTGATTCTTCCTCCTTGCCATCCTACAATATGCTGTTTTGTTCCCTGGGAAAAGCAAAGCAATTGCTAACAGATGATTTGGCTTCAGGCTGCTTTTGCCATCTGTGAAAGAAGGGCATTATTTCAAATGTTAAACAGCCTGACCATAGCTATTAGTACTGTTGCACCTTTGGTACTGGAAACCTAGATAAATGTCAGATTTCTTTCCTTTCTGCTGCACAGATATTTCTGGGTGAGAGCAGGCAGATGTTTAGAGTAAGCTCGTTAGGGAATAACCTGATTTCAGTCATAAGCAGCTGACAAGTTTGAGCCACTGATAGTAATTTCCATAGCTGACCAGCGTCTGAGATGCATGACAGTGTGGTGAATTATGTTCTTTCAGGGAGACAATATAATCGTGTTTCACAATCAACTAGAAAAATCCAGGCTTTGAATACTGAGTACTTACTAGATATTGTCAAGTTTTATAAAACCATATTCAAAACTGGAATAACACCTTTATCACTAAGATAGTATTCCATGACAAATCACACTGAAAAACTTCCAATGTTTCCAAAATGTAAAAAAAATAGAAAAAAACTGAAATGATATTATCAAGACACGCCAAACAAATTTTCTAGAAGTTAAGAGGGCAACTCTGACAAATAATTTTTTTTGTACAAATTATTTTTTCAAAATGGTGAGTGTTAACAATTAAATACTACATAAAAGTGAGAACCATTAAAATTACATGCCCACAGTACATAAAACTGGAACAAGGAATTTTATCCTTGTCCCTTTTGCTGCTGTTTGAAAAGTTAATAAATAAATGTGATGCAGCATCAGTGATTTAGCAGAGTTTTCAAGAATACTTTCAATACCTTTTCTCTGAACTATAAAAGTGAAGTGTTAAAGAACAAGGCTCAGAAACCTGACTTAAAAATGCAGGAGAAAAGAAAAAGAATGGGCTACTCTGTAAAGTAGAAGCAGCAAAATTTCTTGCTGGTTGTTACTTAAGTTAGTTATTTGTGTGTGATTTAGAGAAGTGAATAGCAAATCAGTGTTTATTTTGTAATGCAGAACTGCTTGTTAAGTGTAAATCATGGCATATTGTGAGAAATGTCACATTTCATTTTTGTGACTAAAATTGTCCAAATATCTTCTTAGTTCTTCTGTTTTGTTAAATAAATTGAGTTAATGAATTGAATGATGATTTTAAACTGCACTGTGCTTAATTTTTGTAATATGATGCAGGGTATTGTGGAAATATATAAGAAGGCACAAAATGGTTTTGAAATGCGTTATACTGAATGTGAAATACAAAAGGTGTATGATGAAATGTGTAAGAGAAAAAGAAAAATATTAGAAGGAATCCAGTAACTGATATATTCAGAGATGAGGACACTGCCCAATTCCTGCTTTACTGAACAATAAAAGCAGACATCCATTCAGTGTTCTTTAAGAAATCCAACAAAACTGAAGAGAACTAGTCTTGGGACCAGTAAAATGAAGACAAAAATTTTGTTCAAAGAAATTTTTATACAAAATTTTCTCTTTTTGGTTACTATTGTTTTTTTTGGTTACTATTTGGTTCATATATTCCATGCCTGGAATGAGAATTTATGTTTGCTGTGTGAGTAAAGTTGGCATATTTTAGCTATTTAAACAGAAATCACCTGTGGTATTAGACTGTATTTTTGAGGAACTTCAAAGTGATTAGTTATGCTGCACAGAAGTAGCCAAGATGAAGTACTGAGGTAAATTCCTTCTGAGTTGTTGAGTATGCCAGTATCGCTGTCATTTAGCCATCATCAAAAATGACAAGTTGCAGACTGATAAATAATTGGCAGGATTCTACTGTACTTGCCTAACAATTTGGGCCTGTTTTTTGTAGCTGACTTTAGGAGCACTATTAGAAGCATGTAAAATTTCTAGTGAGATCACATAAGGAAATCGCATCAGGAAATTAGGGAGATGTGTTCTTTCTATTTCCAATATTGCACAGCTTACTAAGTGTATTTCATTAGTTTTTTTTTAGAGACCCTAACCCTAACTCTTTTCCTTCTTCCCTCTTTCCTCACAGTAAACTTCAGCTTCTTGTTTACATGGGAAATTTTCTGTTTTTATAACACCCACAAAAGTTAGAGATAGCTGTCAGCCAGTCTAGACCATCATTCTTCCACTTTAGCATTCTCCTTACAGCACATTTTCTTCTATTTTGTTCAAATTACTTTCACAAGTCCTAGGCACTGAGGAGTCTACCACTTTACCTAGGAGACAATTCCCCAATTTAATAGATTTCACCATCAGCAAGAGTGAGATCTGTCCATAGAAGATTAAAATGACCACAATTCTTACCACCTTCCAGACTAAATGCCAGCCCCATCTGTCCACTGTAGCTTTCCTGCAATAAAAAAAAAAAAAAAAAAAAAAAAAAAAGCATTGAATTCAATATGTAACAGGCACAATGAGGAAGAAATCTACTTGCAAAGGAAAGGATGCACTGAAAGAGACAAAACATGAATGTATTCAGACTAGTGCTGATTTGATTGATCAGGATTTTTTTCTTTTTTTCTTTTTCTCTTTTTTCTTTTTACTGTTAAGCCTTTTGACATCATGGTAGTGATTGTAGTTAAAATAGCTAGCTCGATGAGAGAGATTGGGAGAGCCAGGAAGTCATAATAATGAAACTGGTTTCTATAACAACAGATGGAGTACCAGCTATGAATGGACTAAAGCACGTTGTCTGCAGAAAGAACCCTGATTTTCTACCTCTTTGAATTGTCACTGCATTGCATATCAGTAAATGCTAAATGGAAAAACACTTGATACGGAAGCAGTAGAAAAGGTTAACCCTTTATAAGATAGTGAATTTTGTAGCAACACAAAGCTAATTTACTCTGTGTTATTTTGTTGACATAGTGTTGGCTGTACCATTCATTGTGCAAATATATAGAAAAGAACATTCACTAATCCTTAAAATGGTGCACTAGAAACAAAAAGATGCTGAAGATATAAAGTGATAAGGGGAATAGTATGTCTGAACTTTTGTTTTCCAGTTTATTGTTTTCGCCTTAGCTGTATAAGGTGAGAAAGAGGGAATGTTTAAAGCATAAGAGTTGTATAAGCACATAGTTTTATGTTATTTGCACACATGATAGCTTTATACCTTATGCATCCACAAGAAACACATGTAAATATTGGACTAAATTTCTGATATTGTCATATCAACCTTAAGAAAGTAAAGAAGCTACCAGTATGCATTTAAAAATCTTTTAAGATTAGTTTTTAACTAAGGTCTTTACTTGAGACGAGACTTTTAATAAATATATTAAAATACATTTACTATTAATAAATAAGAAATTTTGAATCATGGATGTAGCTGCTGTGAGTTTGCATCCTTCTGAACAGAACTGCAGAGCTTTGGGTACTTGACAGAACTGCCCACTGAACAGATAAGAAGATTTATACAGCATCATTTATATTTGCTCCAAACTTTGATAACTCACCATCCAGCTTGCAAAGACTTATGACACAGTAGTAATATTCAGAACCAGAGAAATTCAATTGCAATTTTTTTTTGGTGTGTGTAGTAGAATATGCCTTACATTTTTATTTATTTATTTATTTATCTAATATTATGTCTATTTTCACTATTTAAGTGGCAGAATAACTTTTCTGGATTTCCTATTTCATTATTCCACAAAACTAAAATAGCTAACTGATATGAAAATGCAGAGGAGACAAAATAGTCACTCTTTTTTTGTCTCCGTAATCCAGATTTGTCATACCTACATGTAAAAACTGTCTGTAAGATTTCTGACTCTTGTCTAAGGCAGAAAAGCTGATAAATTCAAACTTGCAATCATCAAAGCCTGGAAATGCCAAGGACTGGCTGGTGAAGTAGTTTCAGTACATATTCTGAAAGAGAAGTAAAGCAACAGAATTATACTTTTTTTATCCTCTATTTTTCAAATTACAGCCAGGTGTGTGAGACCTCATGCAAGACAAGAAAGTAAAGTCTTTCTCACTCTATGCATAGATTGAACCAATACAATCTCATTGCTCAGACTTTTCGGCATGTTTTCATTTATATCTTCCTTTTCTCCTTGCCTTGTTTTGGACACTAGACAGAGACCATATTTTCTTCCTTGCACTGTGAAATTCTTATTACACACTTGGGAACTATAACTGAAACAAAGGAGCAATTAATTAGAAGTGTTTGCAGACCAGTATAGAAATCTGTGAAGGTGAAAATAAAGTAATTCAGAGAGACCTCATATGAATAACAGGGGATAAAGAACTCTCTAGAGTATTCATTTGAGGACTTACACTTAGACAGGTCTGAGACAAATGCAGAAAGGAAATTAAGAGTTAAAACAATGCAGTGGCTATTCCAGTTTAACTTAATAAGTATCAGTAATTACTGAAAGTGTTTGAGGCAATTTTGCCAAGTCTTTCAGAGTTCTCAAGAAAAAGGCAGATATAGCCATTGTCCAGCAGCCAGTAATGCTGGGCACTGAAGCATCACTAACATCTCTGGAAGGCAAAGAAATGGTATTAAAGTATTTATTTTTTATTGTCTTTATTCTAACAAGGACATTCTGTCTACAGAGGTCATTTCATTTGGAAATGTTATAAGAAAATTTGTTAGTAGTATTTTAAGTGTCATTATTAATGGTCTTGTTCAAATACCACCTAGTTTTCTGAAGGTTGGTGTTGCAATTATATTTCTAAATGTCCTTTGGGTTTATTTGAACAATTGCTTAAAATATCATAATTGCTTAATTTAAAAATAATGGTCTTGAAGGCTGATAAAAAAATGCATGTGCAGAAATGTATGACACAATAATTCATAAAGGTTTGAAGATGTCAACATGAAGAAGAATTTTTCTCTTCCATGGTTTGTTGTTTTATCTTTGTCTCTCCACTACTGTTTCTCTCTGCTACATTAATGCAGTGAAAGTTTTAAATAGAAAAATGGGAAGACAAGGTAAAAAGGTGGACACTTTGGCCTATTATTAACCTGCTGAGTCTTGTCCTTTTCTGAGCCCATAATCATGCTTACTATTAGATCTTCACAGGTATGCTTTTTTGATGTTACTGCTGTTGGTCAGCTGGGTGACATTCTAAAAACTCCATGTTGTTATCATAAGCTCTGAAGAATAGTATAGAGCTGTTTCTGTTTTCCTCTTAGTAGTAAATACTTTCCCTATCAAGTGAAAATGAAACAGTCAGGAGTATCCTGATTAAGAGAAGAATCAAATAATTTGCTCTATAAAATTTAGTAAAGGTGAATTGAAATGCAGCTGATATTTTGTATACAGTGTGTAGATAATGAGAGGAGAAGGAAAGATGCAAGGGACAAAAGTGTATAACTGATGTGGAACTCTGAGGCAGACTGAAGAAGGAGATAAATTTCTTGCATGGTTACTCACTTTAGTATAGTCATTTACATGTGAATGTGTTTATATTAAGTGTTTATATTTTACTGTTTATACTAACAGTAAAATACTCCCAGTGTGCTGCAAATGAATAATATATCTGCATATATCGCTTTGATGGTAGTTTAGAAGACAGACAAATCAGGATGCTGTTACACTTTAAAATTAATTTTAATAGATAAATTCATTAAGAATGTAATTTGTGCTACTGTTCAATCTTACGTAAGTACACTATCACCATATACATAAAAACATATTCTAAAATAGCCATGAGTATGCACTACTGCAGAACTGCTGTGATACAGTTAGCACTGATGGCTTCAGTCCGTACTAGGTCTGAGTTGCAAATGTCAAGTTCATCAAACATGGCAATTTTTTTCTGAGAGATGTGGGACTGGCACTTGCTCTGTTGTTATATGTTTCTTATGCCTGAGATTTTTATGCTGCTACCCTGAAACCAAAAAGGAGGTAATTCTCTACTTCTGATGCTGTCTACGTTGTTTTGTACTGGCCAGTCATGTATCTTACGTGTCTGGGAGAGGACCCTGTCTATTTGCAGTTCACTGTGCTTCCTTTTTCTTGCAGCTTAGGACAATTTTGCCTCTTATGTGAAACTTCACCCATATTTTTGCCTTTTCAATGATCATATTGTTCATGTTCTTGTGTAAAATTGTTTTTGGATATTCCATTATAGTGCTGTGAAATACTTACCTACTGTTGTTATTTACACCATTCTGGTATGCTTGTACTCATTACAAGGCAAACTAATATATACTGTATCCTGATACCAATCATATGTGGACATCACAGTGCCCAGCTTTCATTACATTTACTTTAGAGAAGTAGATTAGAGAATCTGTAGGAGGAGAAGTGGTCTGAGAAATATATAAGGATTTGAAAGACTTAGATCTTATAACTGAGATCTGTTTCCTGCAGTGCTTTTCATGAAAGATGTCAATGAATGTTTGGATGAAAAACTTGTAAAGAAACATGAGCCGGGTTATCTTCCTCAAGTCCATAATCTAAATGTATTCTTTTATGTGTAATTTTGTATTCACTAAAATTAACCCATGTGTGTAAAACTGCATAAAAGTTAGTAGCCAGTTGAAATTTACCTTGAAGAAAAAGAGGATTAAATAAATCAGTGTATCATTTCATTTAGATGAGTTGCACATGCAGACTGATTTCAAAGCTGTGAAGAGATGGAATCCTTCTTTGGTAAGTCTATAATAAATCTAAGATAAGTTTTGAAGACTCCAAGAGAAAATGGGGCAACAGAAAAAGTAAAAGGACCAACATGTTGCCTCTATAGCTGATATTTCTGATGTCCACCCCCACACTGATTTAAAAGTTTCATAGAGTAGTACACTAACAGTGTAACTGAAGTGTAAAAGTGAACTCTTTACTTGTGCAATTACTCATTTCTGCTAAATTCATAACATGCTATATTCTACTTCCTTATGTTGTCCATATATGACCTAAGTAATAAAGGATGATGATCAGTTTCTGGAGTAATTATTGTATATCAGTGTATTTATTGATTGCTTCTGCTTAATGCATGCAGTAGTAACTCAGTTTCAGTGGTACTGCTCTGTGCATTTCCTTTTGCTCAAGAACACTGTGTCACAGATGGCTAAAACCTATTAAACTTCATAAGGAGACTGATCCTATCCTATTAGCAAGTGTGAAATATGTCTGGATATTACAACTACTTTTGCAGTAGGATAGAATGCAAGGACTTTTTCTGCTCACACAGAGAATATAAAGAGGCTGTTTTAATGGCCCTATTTCAGAAGTAGTTAGTCATCCCTAGATACTTACAAAAAACATTGTTATGCAACACGAGGTTTTCTGTTTAAAACTATTAGCTATGAATCCAGAACTTTCAGTGAGCCACAGTTAAAATGAAGCAGCAGTGTATGGAAATAAAGTCTACTCCTTGTACAGTTTTGCAGTGTTCAGTTCAGTTGGTATTATTAGCCAGAGACTGGTGGGGAAATAAGCTTCGGCAAACCAACGGTTCCGTGGTGTAGACCAGTTCTCACTAAGAGTAAGTATGAATATTCCATATTCACCAGAGGCTCTAAAAGGGAACTTTCTGGTGAAAATGATTGTTCATTGAAAAGAAAGATCTGAAAGAAATTTCAAATTTCAAAGCTGATTCTTTTTTTCTTTTTTTCTTTTTTAATTAGGAAACAGAACATTTTCTGAAGTACTGATAAACAATATTTTTTCCGCTTCGATTTTTGTCTATGTTTGGAAATAAATAATTGCAAAGAACTGAAAGTTTTCCTGTTGCATTTGCATGAATAGAATTAATTGGTTCTTTTTTTTTTTCTTCGTAAATTCAAGTATTTGTCAGATCAGTAGTTGGAAAAATCTGACTGTAAATATTTCCAATTTGAATACTCGTGAAAAAGGCTTCCACATTTTTAAATACAGGTTATAATAATGTTTGTTTTCTGAAAATATATTGACATAAGACAGATTTCATGACTGTCTCTTTCAGAAGAGTGTCTAGCCCTCTGACTTCAGCTTTATGTACTCTCTGACTGAGAAGGAACAGTGTCTTTACTGATGACATTGTATTATCAGGCTCAGTTTGTTGATCTGAGGCAAATACTAAACTCCAGGCATTTTTCTTTCTTTTCTCTCTCTTCCCCTTTCTCTCTCTTTCTCTGGCTTTTTCTCTACATTTTTTTTCCCCTTCCCTTCCCTTCCCTTCCCTTCCCTTCCCTTCCCTTCCCTTCCCTTCC
>JAPSGF010000117.1:492685-539625 GCA_035772895.1 Perdix hodgsoniae | reverse complement strand
TTTTCCCCTTCCCTTTTTGGGCCAGCGGCCCTTTTGGGCCAGCTGCCTCCCTGTCACGGGCACAGGTAGATCTTGCTTAACCCGCGACACAACGTATCAACTGTGTATTGTGAACAACTCTGAGCCTTGAGCCTTTAACACAGGGACAATAACTTACCTAGGGTTTCATTGCTGAAGTGCTGTTCTATATATTGAGCATACTGATCTAAATTCTCAATAGTAAGAATTATGGGATCCATTTGATCTGAAGCAGAAAACATGTAGCTACAGAATATACAATTTGCAATTATAACAACTGTACGTGAAAATTAATTCTCACAGGAAATCAGACCTGTCTAATAAGATCTCATGTAAAACTACAAAAAGAGTAGCACATAACTGGCAAGTTAAAAACACCCCTTCCTCTCTCTGTACTGGTACTTATCAATAAAATTTATTTTCTTTATCTCGGTAAACAGTGAACCTCATCTTTGGGGCTGCTGAATGATAAATGAGAAGTTCTGGAATAGGATCCCCAGAACTATACAATTTGCATTTGCCCTCTTTCTGTAACTTGGTGGTCCATATCTGCACTGTTGGCACCATGGTTCTTGCAGACAAACACTGCTGAGGATATTCTGCTTTTTTATTGGGACTTTATTTCCTCCTTTCAACAGTGATTGCTGAAGGGCTTGAGTTCCTCATTTTACTCATATTCTAAGTTTCAGCTTCTTCTAGAACAAGGGTTTTCTTTCTAACCACACTTCTCAGAGTCTGTGGGCAGCAAAGTTCAGAGTGGAGGTGCTGGAAAAAAATGTGTCACAATTAATCTTTCTGCCACTGCATAAAACATTTTTGAATAGACCCTTCAATTTTTTCCACTCTGCAAAATGTGGCAATCTGCAAAAACCTTACTGTCATGAAGGAAGCACCATATGGGTCTGCAACACAGTTTTCTCTATTGACTTAAGAGGATATTCGAATTGTGGGGAGACAAATCTCTTGCTTGGTAATATGCATAGGTGAAAGCAATTGGAAAATATTTGCTATTACAGCTTATTTTATTTTTATATATATATATATATATATATATATATATATATAATTAAAGCAATGCTGTCACCAGGTAAATCCATTTAAATGCATTTTTACCTAGAGAAGAAACATGCATAATGCAAGAAGAGTATATCAAATAAATTTTAAAGTCCTTGTGAAAAATGATTGAATTCTATATAAGTGACCCCTGTCCACATTCAGACCGATACTATTTACATACATAGTGTGACTGAGTGCACCTTCAGCAAGTCTGTGAATGTCACCAAGCTGAGTGATGCAGCTGACCACTTTAGAAAGATGGGATGTCAACAAGGAGGACATAGACTTTTTATAGGGGCTTTATAGGGGGAGGCTATGAGTATTTCAAGAAGAACAAAAAGGCCAAGTGCAAGATTCTGTACTGGGATGAGGGTATTCTCCAATATCAGTACAAAGATGGAAAAAATCTTGAAAGCTACTCTGCAGAGAAGGGTTTGGGGATACTAGTGGGTGAAAAACATGCACTTGCAGCTCAGAAAGTCATTTCACAGAATCACAGAATCACAGAATTATCAAGGTTGGAAAAGACCTAGAAGATCATCTAGTCCAACCATTACGAAAACTTCCCAGCTAAACCATATCCCTCAACACAACATCCAAATGTTTCTTGAACACTCCCATGGTCGGTGACTCCACCACCTCCTTGGGCAGTGCATTCCAGTGCCTGACCACCCTTTCCGAGAAGTAATATTTCCTAATGTCCAGCCTGAATCTCCCCTGGCGCAGCTTAAATCCACTCCCTTTAGTTCTATCACTAATTATACGAGAGAAGAGGCCGACCCCCAGCTCACCACAACCTCCCTTCAGGAAGTTATAGAGAGCAATGAGGTCTCCCCTGAGCCTCCTCTTTTCCAGGCTGAACAATCCCAGCTTCCTCAGCCGCTCCTCATAAAGCTGTGCTCCAGGCCCCTCACCAGCTTCGTAGCCCTCCTCTGAACACGTTCCAGGGCCTCAATGTCTTTCTTGTAGTGAGGGGCCCAAAACTGAACACAATACTCGAGGTGCGGCCTCACCAGTGCAGAGTACAGGGGGACAATGACCTCCCTGTTCCTGCTAGTAACACTGTTTTTGATGCAAGCCAGAATGCCGTTGGCCTTCTTGGCCATCCGGGCACACTGTTGGCTCATGTTCAGCCGAGCATCAATCAGTACCCCCAGGTCTGTTTCCTCAACACAGTCCTCCAGCCACTCCGCCCCAAGCCTATAGCGCTGCCTGGGGTTGTTGTGGCCAAAGTGCAGGACCCGGCATTTGGTCTTGTTAAACCTCATTGTTGGCTTCGGCCCAGCTCTCCAGCCTATCCAGATCCCTCTGCAGGGCCTCGCTACCCTCAGGCAGATCGACACTCCCTGCCAATTTGGTGTCGTCTGCGAACTTACTGAGGGTGCACTCAATGCCCTCGTCCAAGTCATCAATAAAGATGTTGAAAAGGACAGGCCCCAGTACCGACCCCTGGGGGACTCCACTCGTGACTGGTCTCCAACTGGATTTGACTCCATTTACCACCACTCTCTGGGCCCGGCCCTCCAGCCAGCTCCTTACCCAGCCGAGAGTGTACCCATCCAAGCCACGGGCTGCCAGCTTTTGCAGGAGGATAGCATGGGAGACAGCGTCAAAGGCTTTGCTGAAGTCTAAGTAGACCACATCAACAGCCTTTCCTTCATCCAGCAGACAGGTCACAGGATCGTAGAAGGAGATCAGATTGGTCAAGCAGGACCTGCCCTTCACAAACCCATGCTGGCTAGGTCTGATCTCCTGGTCATCCCACACCCGCTGCGTGATCTCCCTCAAGATAATCCATACCATTACCTTCACTGGCACTGAGGTCAGGCTAACAGGCCTGTAGTCCACCGGATCCTCCTTACAACCTTTCTTGTAAATGGGAGTCACATTGGCAAGCCTCCAATGCAATTTGTATTGCATGCATAAAAAATAAATTATGAAAATGACCTTAAGGTTGAGGAAAACAATTCTCCCCCTCTGTTCTGCTCTCATGAGATTCCACCTGGAGTACTGCATCCAATTCTGAGGTGACCAGTACAAAAAAAAAGAAAAGAGAAAAAAAAAGAAAAAAAAGAAAAAAAAAAAGAAATGAACATTTTGGAACAGGCTCAGAGCAGAGCCACAGAAACTATCACAGGACTGGAGCACTTCTCTTTTGAAGATAGGCTGAGGGAGTTGGGGTTGTTAACCTGAAGAAAATTCCTAGGAGGCCTTTCGCAAAATATGAATGGGGGTTATAGGATGTTCAATGATGTGTTTTGACAGAATAATAGGCAATGACTTTAAACTGAAAGAGAATAGATTTAGATTGGATACAAGGAAGATATTTTTCATTATGAGGGTAGTTAGATACAGGAACAGGTTACCCAGAGAAGTTGTGAATACCTCATCACTGGAAGTGTCAAATGTCAGGTTGCCTTTGAATCATGGCATGAATATGTAATGAATATGTCCCTGCCCATGGCAAAGGGATTGGCATGGATGATCTCTTTCCAAGTGATTATATAATTCTATTCCATTTATAAATGGAATCATCTAAATAAACTGTTTTTAAACTAAGTTTAAAAGTGTTGCATAATGTTGAGTTACTTGCACTTTAACTGGCATTTAACAGGAAGGACATACCTGTGCTGGGGAGGTACTTTTCTTCCAGTTCTCGATGTTTAAATCTCAGGCATCAACGAATTTCACAACAATATTGTTAAGTAAAAGCAAAAAGGTTCTGATCTGTGCATTCATATTAATTTCATTTATAGCATAAGTATCATTGTCTTAGTATTTTTTGGTCAAATATATTACTTCACTAGATCTAGATAAGGAAAATTGTCCTTATACGAGATTATACAAGAGATTATATAAGGTTACACAAGATTTTGTGCCACTGCATTTTTTCTTGGGATTTGGGTATGTATGAAATCATGAACTACTTTCAAACGTCTCAATAAAATATTATATTAACTTGGCAATTAAAATAAAAATAAAATATTAATTTAAACTTGGCAGAAAAGAACATTTAGAATGCTGTGGATTTATTTGTGTTATGTAGTGAGAGGACTTGTGTACTGTTGCTTTGTTAGTAATTATGTGTGGCCACTGGTTTCTAGGAGTAAACATCTGTATGAAATTTTCATTGAAAGAAAGAACTCTGGTTATATTTTCAGCATGGTGTGAAGGAATCTAGCTGCATGATGCCCATTAATGTTAATAAGTGTTGTGCATCTAAAACTCTGGGCATTGTACTGAAAATTTACCTCTTGGTGTGCTTAAAGTAGAACAGCGTGTATTTGAAATCAACCTTCCTTGAAATATACTGAAAATTTACTGAATATGAGGGTGGCAGGAAGGCATTCAGAAGTACAAATCAAACAAGAGCATGAAGAAACCACAGGGGAAACTGAAAACAAAGAGACAAAAAGCAGATCAAACAGCTGCAAAGTCAAACGGAATATGTGGGAAACAAACAGGGATGTTGAAAGCTTAACAAACCAAACCATTGAGAAATCTCAAAGCTACATTTAGTTCAGGTCATCATTAACCAAAAGCAATGTGAATCAAAGCACCTTGTCAAAAACTTAAAACAGTTCTGCTGATGATTGTGACTTTCAGAATTCTCCTGTAGCCGAGGACAGTTGTGAATCATAGCATGCAGAGATGTATACAAGGTCTTCTATTCCTTCTCCATAGAACAGAAGTTAGGATATCAATTGATATTCCAAACTTCCACTTTGGGAATATGTATATATATATATATACACACATACATATGCACGTATATATATACATATATATATTTATTTATTCCCCCAGGGCTCAGAAATCAGGAGTTTTATTCTGCCTTACTTTTGAAACAAACATGATTCAGGGGCTTGCAGTACCAGCTTCTATTAGAATGATGTTTCAATAAGATGGCATGTCTAATATTAGGAACTTATGTGGCAAATGACAGAGAAAGAGGAAAACACGCTGCCTTTCTTTCCTTCCATTTACTGAGTAGGATGGTTTTGTTGATCCTTTGCAGAAAGTAGAAATGCAAAAAGAGACTATAACATAGGCTAGGCCTTGACCTGGCTGAACTGGATCAATAGAAATGCTGTCAGTTGTAAATGAAAAATGTAATTGCTATGAGATTTTTTGGAAAATTTTTGTTTCTAGGTTCACTTTTACAGACATCAAATATTTTTTGATTACAGTCAGAAAGATTACACTCAGAAATGCTTGCGGGATCAAGACTGTTATTAATTGATAACCAATAATTAAAGAACAAAGCCTGTTGAACGCTCCAAAATATTCTGAAACAAATACATTTCTTAGTAAGAGCTGAATTACTGCATGCTTATTTGACATTTATTGCTATTTCACAAATCAAAGCTGAATTCTATCAAAATCATGAAGTTTCTCTGGGTGTTCAGCATTGCTATAGTGCTGTCATATATTCTGTTTAGCACTTTCTTTATAACAAAAGACAACAAAACCAAAAACATAGAAAGTTCTTTGCAAGTGATGTTTGTGAGTTTAAATTCATCTAGTTTACATTTTCAGTTTTGAGCTTAAGATAACTGCCCTGGGATCTCATTAAGAAGTTGTGAAAATTGCTATGTCATTTATCTATTGTTTCTAGGAGATAAGCTGCGTTTTGAATCTCAAGATCTGTTCTTTCTGTTCCTTTCTCCCTTGTGTGTTTGCATATCTATATCTATATTCATTGGTAGAGTGAAGTTGCCATAAGAGATGAAGAGGTCTCAGATTAAAAAAAAAAGGCATGTGTGTTTGTTGATGAGGAATTGAATACTTCCAAGAGCAATGACCATGATGTGTACTTTACTTTTGCAGAGTAACACAGAGATGAGCTGCCTGCTATCTGTCCAGTATTGGGAAAGCTTTAGTTTTGACTTCTTTGAGCTGAATTCTGATAAAAAATTGCTTCTGTATTTTATCTTAAAGAATAAAATCGTAGAATCACTGAGTGGTATAAGTTGGAAGTGACCCTAAGGATCATCGAGTTTCAAAACCTCTGCTACACTCAGGTCCACCACTCAGCAGATTAAATTGCTTAGGGCCCCACCTGACCTGATCCTGAACAACTCCAGCAATGAGGAACACACAGCTTCTCTGGGCAACTTGTACCAGTGCCTCATCAGCCACACAGTGACAATTTTCTTCCTAATATCTGATATAAATCATCCATTTTTATAGAATAGTAGAATAATATACAGCATTAGTCTGCTACCAGGTTTATATAAAATGTATAAAAAAATGAAAAAGGTGAAAATTGAGAAGTCTGAAGCAACATATTTTTGTATAGCTTACCAAAAGCTAATGATTTTATAGAATTAACAGACTTGAATTTTTGAGATTCAGGGCTTACGGAAATGACATTTGGCTATTCCCATTTTGGCTATTTGTTGTGGATCTTAAGTTTTGATATATGGAAAATAAGTAACAGCTTTCTTAGCTGAGTGTCTTATCTCTACTAGAGATTGATCGAACACTCTTTTGAAGAAGGAAATGTATCCACTGTATGTAGTGGATACATTTCCTGTTTAATGCTTCAAGGTAGGTAGATGAGTTTCTTCCTGACAACAACCAATGATTATTTAATCCATTGAAGCATATGGATTGATTACTGTATTATTTTTACTCTAGTTAGCTCGGTGCAATTACAGATGTTATTTTTATCCATGTATGTCAAACCTTTTTACTGATGTTTATCAGTAATGCCTAATGACACTGAATTCCACAAATTAATTATCTGCTGAATCTGTGGAACCTTTCAGGTCCTTTATCATAGTTCAGTTAATCAGATATCCTTGTAAGCATATCCATTAGCATAGGTAGGTAAATTCTAAAAAGGGAAAATATTCATATACATTGGTCAACCAAGAAACAGTAGATCAGTAGTTACATTTAACTATATAACCCATGGTCACGTTCAATATTAACGTTCTGTTTTCTACCAGAAAAAAAAAAAAAAAGGGCAAAGTTACTGAGCATCCAAAGCACCTATTTCTGAATGGAGATGAGTGGCATTATTATCTACTTACCTACTCTCCTCTAGTTTTCTAAAGTTAGTGATAAATGATTGCTCTATGTAAAACTATTTACCTTATATACCTGGAGTGAAGATCAATACAGCTTTATTATTAATGTTTCTTCTTCTTCTCAAAGACTTAATCCATGTCCTTCTCTTCCATTTTACTAACTGAACTTTGTCTTCTATTTCCCATACACAGTAGATGGACATATAAATTACTTTGTGTGCAAGTTCTCAATCTCTCAACTCGCTATTAGTTTGCATCCTGTGAATAAAATGACACCAGTAAATATTCTTGCAGTTTCTTTTTATTTCCTTCTTTTTTTTTTTTTTTTTCCTGACATACTTACCTACTTTTCTTTGTAATTGTTATTCTTTATTACATACTTTATTGATTTTTCTTTCACTTAGACTAATCTGAGAGAACTGAGTTAATGTTTGGAATTTCTTCTGTCCATTTCTGTTGCACTATTAGAATATGGGAAACAGCACATTTAGATGAGGAAGCTAAATCTATTGTCTCGTCAACCAGAAAGCACTTGGAGGCCTTGTATAAATGCATATTGCTTGTAAGAATGTGCAGTGATGACCACAAGTGAGTGCTGTATTTCTGCCAGTGTTAGAAGGCATTATGATGGCTGAACCTTCTGGAGAGTTAAAGACCAGAGGTACAACTCTTGTGCATGTCTCTCTTCTAGTTTTGTACTGCCTGCAGGAGTCCTAATTTAGCCCTTAATGAGCTAATTGCGATGGTGACCTCAAAAGGCAAGTCTGAAATTCAAACACACAGCAATTCCCAAATGGGAAAAGACCAGTCTTTGTTTACTGGTGGCTTGTACCAGATGTTATAAAGAAAAGCTCGAGAGGACATGCAAATTATGTTCACTAGCCTTGCATTCTCTGGAGAATTACTACCTTGATTGTTAATTAGTTTTATAGTACACAAAGCAGTTAAAGGCTCTTTCTGCAGAGATTGATTCAGAGCTGAAATGAAGGCAAGACCTTTTCTGCAATATTTTCACCTCTGTTTGAGTGAAAAAACAGCAAGTACAAAAGAAAATTAAACAAGAAGCATTTTTTTTTTGTTATTTCTTTTTTCACTACAAATCTTTATTATACTGCAGATGCCTACTCTACATGATAAAGTATTTAAGAATAAAAAGCCAGAGGCAGTTCTTGTTGTAGGTGATTCAATCCATGTTGGTTTCTTTTCAACAGTTTGTTATCCAAAATGAAGATAGAGAGACACTGAAGACAAAATTCAGAGCCTTCTCTTCTCAGCACCTGAATCTCTTAGTCTTTCTTCACAGAGAGATATTTTTGAGATAATTTTTGTGGCCCTCCTGTGGACCTGTTCTAAATATCTGTGTCTCTCCTATGATGGAGGCTCCAGAGCTGAATACAATATTCCAGGTAAGGTGTACAAGAGTCTTGTTGAATTTCTTTCAAGAGTCTTGCACAGCCCCATCTCTCAAGCCTCTGGATGGCATCTCTTCCTTCCAGCATGTTGACTTTATCAAACAGTTTAGCATCATCTGCAAACTCGTTGAGGATACACTCAACCCCACTGTCAATGTTGTCAATTCTAAATAAAACTGGTGAGAGTACTAACCCCTGAGGAAAATTCCCCATCACTAGTCTCCACCTGGATATTGAGCTGCTGATTGCAACTCTTCGAGTGCAATTATACAGCCAATTCCTTACCCACCAAGTGGTCTAATCCAATCCATGTCTCTCCAATTTAGAGACAAGGATGTTGTACAGGACAGTGACAAATGCTTTATGCAAGTGCAGTGTAGAGGGTGGAAACTGCTCTTTTATTCCCTGCCAGTGGTGTGACCCAATCACAGAAGGCCACCAAATTTGCCAGACATGATTTGCCCTTTATAAAGCCATGTTGTCTCTTACCAGCCACCTCTTTGTTTTCCATGCACCTTTGAAGAGTTTCCAGGAGGATCTGCTCCGTGATCTTGTCAGGCATGGAGGTGTCTTTTTTTTAAACTTCTCTGTCAATTGCAGTTATGTTTCCATTTAGCTGGAATTTCAACAGATTGCCACAACTTCTGAAATGCAGCGAATAATGACTTAATCTGATAGTTCCCTCAGGACCATTGGATGCATCTAATCAATTCCCATGGACTTGTGCACATCCAGGTTCCTTAGATGCTTTCAGAATGGTACTTCACGCTCTCAGTCCCTGCAGATTTCTTGTTTCAGCTTGTGGAAATAGAAAATACACAATGATTTTGTGTATGACAAGGAAAATATCTGTTTATTTAGTTAACTTCTTGCCCTTTACGCTTCTATTCACTTTCTTGAAAAATTTCTGGTTGTTTCTCTATATTACTGCCTTTACTGACTGTCTGTGAAACACAAGAATAATATAGCTACAGGCAGGCAGGAGAGAACTTTGAAAATATGTATATATATATATATTTTTACACCCATGGCTCCTCAGATTTGTGTAAATGCAGCTGAAGTCGTTGCTAGGTATGCCTCTGGATATCCTGTATCCCATGTGTTTGTGGAAAAGAAAGCAAAAAATCTGAGCTGGATGTATTATCTTGTGAATTTTTATATTATGCAACTCATGTTTATTGTGTGTCTTTTAATTTAACAATACTATCATTTGTTGTTATTGTTTGGCACTGGAGATATATTTTTATTAGCAGTGGCATCACTCGTTTCTGCTAAGGCTTTATGACACTTCCCTAATTTGTATTCATGAAAGCAAATTTTTAAAAATATCATCCTTGTTGTCATATTGAATCACCAATCAGATACAGAAAGCACTACATGAAATTCACCTTCCTGTTCAGGGTCATTTCAGAGTCTATTCATCATATAAACTTAAAGAACTCCTCAAAATTAGGCTAATGTTTTGCGTAAGCATGAACTCATCCTTTCTGAATGCACATCTGAACCTAAGTGCTCATTTCTCTTACACGGCTTTATGGGAAAATTCACGAATCAAGCTTTGGTCTACCTAATGTGTCCTTAAGCTTCACTGTTTTTCTGGTTTTTCCAATTAGTAGAGTGCTATGAATGGTTAAGGAACAAAAAAAAATGTAGTACTTGATCAATTTGATTAATGCATTTGGACATTCTGTCTGCTGAGGATGAGTGGAGTGTCTCCTTAGGGTGTAACAAAGAGACTTGACCTTTGCAAGTGGAGAAGTAACACTGACATCAGCTCAAAAAATAGGAGCCAGTCTTCTAGGCTGGAGTGAAGTCACTGACTAGTGTCTGTCCAGAAGGCAAATTACAATGAAACATGACACACAGAAGACTTAAAGTAGCTGTTAATTTTAGATGTCTACAAGTTTTAGTTATGAGCAAGAACTTAATTAACTTCAGTAGAATTACAGGGGAGAAAAGAACAGCTGTTCTCCTGGTCTGGTGGGATTCAGAATGATACTTAGGGTAGAACATTTGGGAATTTAAGGAGAAGAGCAGGTTAACAGAATTGAGTGTGTTTTGATTCATACCTCCTTGGATATTATCAATGTTTTGTCAGAGGAAAGCAGGAAAACATTAAAAGTGTTATTTCAAACACAAGGACCCATATCCTGCTTCTGATAGACTTTATTTTAAGTCCAACAGAGAGTACAAATTTGGTACAGACTCTGGAGAAGAATTCTAGGGAAAAACAGAGCAGATCTCAAAGCTGTTCTGTTTTAGTTATTGGGAAAAGTTCAGCACAGTTAAGTCTTTAATCATTCCAGGAAATGAATTGTCAGGACTGAGGAAGTGACACACTGGCCTGGTAAGAGAATTATCAACATGTGAAAGACATTCAAAACAAATTCTGCAGAAATACGTCAGCTACTTGCAGGTTTGCATGGTTTCCCAAGCAGATTTCAGAAAACACTGGAAAGAGAGAGAGGAAAAACCCTGCACTGAAAAACAGCCTGAGTTTTAAGCTATTGGAGAGAGCCGCTTTAGAGGAGGGTTGTAATATTAATGGTTGACTAAGTGAATTATGCTTTTATAATATAGCAGTAAAAACACTGTTAGCACACAGTCAAGGGAATACTCATCTGAGACACATTAAATTGACAGTTTAATGTTTGTGATTTTGGATATGAAAGACTCAATCTGTTACAAATTCTTTCTTGTTGCAACCATGAGCAAATACAGTTCAGCACATAAAGAAAAGTAGTGGTTTGGCAGTGCTTAATTGTATAAACATCACATAATATGTCTTAAAATTTTAACCATTAAAAACCTAACAATTAACATAAGAAAGGCTGGACCTGGACATTTCAAATAGAGCTATGCTGCAAGTGAAATGCCTGTGTTTGGTCATGACCTGAAATACAGTGTGCTCCCAAGACGTAGATGTAAGTGCTCAAAGTGTGAAAAATGTCAAAATTTAGCTGAAGTCTGAGCTTCAGCTAAAGTCTGCATTTCTGTTGACTACAACAACTTTTTGTCTATCCTTGTAGCAGCTGGATTATTGAAAGAAGACAGTTCTTATTTTTGCCTTAATGAAGTCCACTGCAAAATATAATAGAATGATCTGTTATACATACAGAGGCAGCTGCGCATACTTGCAGCTTTGAGGGTGATCTGTATTGTATGTCATCACACTTTTATTTCTGCAACAAGTAAACTGTGAATGCAGTTAGCAAATTTGTCTTCTGTTCCAAACCCAAACTGGGTATATACTTTTACAATGCACACATTTTGAAACGAGCAGGAAAAAAAAGAAAGAAAAAAAAAGAAAAAAGATGACTTTTTAAATGATGCTTTTTGTAAGTTCTTCTTTTTCTATAGAGATTAGGTAGTATCTTCTCACTTGAGACAGAAGGCTTGATGCCCAATAAATGTCAAGAAAGTATCGGGACTCTATAGAAGGTAGTGGGTGAATCTCTGATGTTAACTCTGATACTGAAAATATAATAACTGTTTTTTAAGGATAATGTCTGGAGAATTGACTTAAATAGGGAACACTTTGGTTTAAAGAACATCAGTAACAAATCTCTAGCAAGATAGGTGTAGAAGTAAGCAGTAAAATTATTTTCATTTGAAAATGCTTACTTTCCTGAGATTGTCTGCCTTATGTTCTGAACTTCCTCTTCCAAGTCTAGCATCTAATTGAGAGTCAACTAGCTGGTACTAAATGGGATGCTGCTGTGAGATGTAGCTTGTATTGCAGAAAGATTTAAAAACAAAAACAAAAAAGAGAACTCAAGAAAACTTTTAATAACTTGATAGCCTTGTAAAAGCTTTCTATAGAAATTAACTTTTAGGACTCTAGCATTTATTTTCTCATAACAAGGGTGAATCGATTATTGAATGGTCGAATGCACACAGTGCATATTGATCTGTTCATGCGTAGCAGCTTTCCCCCAGCAGGCACCTTGCTGCCTGTAACGTATTTTAAATAGGATTACTACTCATTAAATTACAATGACCTGGAGCAATGGTCAACAAAAACGAAATTGCCTCAGTTCATCATGGTTTGGATCGCTGCCATTGAATTTCAGTGGCTGCATTTCCCTAGAGTAAATAGACCTGAAGAACATGTATGCTTGAATGCTTTAACTTCTTGAATTTAATCAAATAAAACTAAAAATTTCATAACTATGTATGGAAGTTTAGGAAGTACAAGGAATTCCTCATTGTAGTTTTAGGGCAACTTAAAACTTGGTTTAGATTAAAGCATAATCTTAAGCTGATGTGGTATATAGGCTCCCTGCTATACAGTACTACATCGGCTTGTATACACAGGGTACTTATTTTGATTCTAGGTACTGCTAGTGTAGTGATTAAATACGACCAGAAACTACTAGCAAGACTGTTAGAACAATTTTTTTTTCTGAAATTTAAATTTGAACGCAGAAAATAGTACATTGAACACTAAAAAAACATACAGATAATGAATCAAATAATACACTGTAGTTTTGCTACTTGGGGGCCCAAGACTGAAGGAGAAGTCAGGGATTTAGGAAAAAAATGTTGTAAACATCAAGAAAAAATTAAAGCAGCTATATTAAAATGGTCACTGGGAAAGAGCGTAGATAAGTTTAGTATGGGTTTATGCTGATAAACCAAAATAAAGAATTTATTTTCCTGAAATAAAATGATATGGCAACAATCTTATTTCTTTATTTTGATGCATTACTCCAGCTTTTGATATTCTATTCTATTCTATTCTATTCTATTCTATTCTATTCTATTCTATTCTATTCTATTCCAAGCAAATACGAATGTTCATTGACAGATGGAATTCATGAATAACTCTCAACTCTCTGATGTTCTTGTTAATCAGATATTGAGAGGATTTAGTTTATCATTTAGCTTAGGTACCTGTTCACATTTTTGTAAAACTCTGGTGCTGTTATATTACCCCAGGGAGACAGCTTTATGCTGCAGAAATTAAAAACATGGACATTTATGAACATGAGTAACAGTGTGCGGTGGAAAACCTTCTGATTTGGATGTACTGAAAAAGTAAATCTTATATATGACATTGTCTGAGCTGTTTGCAAATGGCTGACAAAGTTTGATCTTTGTTGTACAATATTGAATTATAGGTGGTAATTTAATTTTAACAGCAGTCAGCATTTGTTATCAGTCACAGTGACTTGAATAGCCTAGAAGTACCTCATATTCCACAAAGGACTCATGGTAGAAACCTCAGTCAATGAAAAAAATGAGGATTCTGTATTATCAGTAGAAAGAGAATCCTGAACTGCTTTCTTTTAAAAATGTGCAAATCTACTTATGAAAATTTGTCTTTTTTGCTTCAGCTTTTCAACATCTTTTAAGCTGGTTCATCTTCAATGGATCAAGTCTTATAGAACAGAGATATTCCCACTGATGCCTGCCTAAAAGCTACTCAAGTTTCTTGCTTCTCCATTTTACTGGCTCTTTTGGTCAAATGGTGAATTGTGACAGAAGCTTTAGAGAATGTTTTTCTAGGGGTTGCAGTTTTTAAATTTTGGCTACTTAATGTATTTTTTTTTCCCCACAGAAGAGGGCACTGTAGTCAATGTGATTCCTTTGTATGAAGTAAGTTTTCCTTTAGGAAAATGTTGACAATTATTTCTCTCCAAGCGAATGTGCACTAAGAATTTGCACAAGGAAGAAGTGTGAAGTAGTTAACATACTGCTAATCATGCCTTTCATGGGCTGTATATTCACAAACAGTAAGAATTCTTGAAAGCCTTGAAAAAATTCTTGAATTCCTGAGCAAAAGTAAACAGAAAGATGTGTTCTTCATACAGTATCCTAATGAAGACCAAGATAGGATGGCAATGACAGATGAAATGAATATGCAGTCCTCTGGATTAAAATTGTAATAAATCATCCATGGAATCATAGAATCATAGAATGCTCAGGTTGGAAAAGACCTTCAAGATCATCAAGTCCAACAGCAACCTAACCATACCCCCCTAACTCTAACAACAACCCTCCGCTAATTCATGTGCATGAGCACTACCACATCAAAACAGTTCTTAAACACATTCAGGGATGGTGACTCAACCACCTCCCTGGGGAGCCTTTCTGTAAATAAGTTTTTCCTGATATTCGACTTAAACCTCCTCTAAGGATAAGGCCATTTCCTCTCATCCTGTCACCTGACATCAGTGAGAAGAGACCAACCCCACTTTTGCTGTAATCACCTGTGAGGTATTTGAGGAGAGCAGTAAGGTCTCCTCTCAGCCTCTTCCCCAGATTAAATAGCCCCAGTTCCTTCTGTCACTTCTCATAGCTGTGAGATGTGTGGAGGATAAGCCTACAAGCCCTTCACAGGCCTTTTTGCCCTCCTTTGGACCTGCTTAAGCACCTCAGTGTCTTTTCTGTACTGAGGGGCCCAAAACTGAACACAGTACTATAGATGGGTCCTCACCAGTGCCAAGCACAGGGCAGAATGACTTCCCTAGTCCTGCTCACCACACCATTGCTGATACAAGCCAGGATACCATTGGCCTTCTTGGCCACCTGGACACACTGCTGGCTCATATTCATCCAACTGTCTATCAGTACACCAAGGTCTCTTTCTATCAGGCAGCTTTCCAGCCACTCCTTCCCAAGCCTTTAGGGTTGCCTGGGATTGTTGTGATTAAAATGCAGGACCCAACACTGAACAACTTCAGGCCCTACTGAAACTCATACAGTTTACCTTGGCCCATCAATCCAGTCTATCCAGATCCCTTTGTAGTGCATTTCTCCCCTCAGGCCAATCCACACTCCCTTCCAACTTGGTGTTGTCTGCAAACTTACCGAGGGTGCACTCGATTCCCTCGTCATGATCATTAATGAACATGTTAAATAGAATCAGCCCTAGTACTGATCCCTGGGTAACACTGCTCGTGACTGGCCACCAACTGGATTTAACGCCATTGATCACAACTCTTTGGGCCTGGCCATCCAGCCAGTGTTTCAACCAGCAGAGCATGTCTATCCAAACCATGGGTGCCTAACTTCTCCACTAGGATGTTGTGAGGGACCGTGTCAAAGGCTTTGCTGAAGTCCAGGTAGACCACATTGGCAGCCTTACCTTAATCTGATAAGCAGATCACCTTGCCAGAGAACAAAATGAGGTTTATCGAACAGGATCTACCATTTGTAAACCCATGCTGACTCGGCCTGATCCCCTGGTTGACCTTTAATTGATCCATAATGGCTCTTGAGATTATCTGTTCCACGATCCTCCCTCACACTGATAGGTCTGTAGCTAACAGGGGATCATCTTTCCAGCCCCTTTTTGAAGATGGGTGTCACATTTGCCAGTCCTCCAGTCTGCCAGGACATTTCTGATTAGCCAGGGCAGTTGAGGAATGATAACGAGTGGCTTGGCAAGCACATTCACCAACTCCCTCATCACTCTAGGTTACACTCCATCTGGCCTGATGGACTTGTCAGCATCCAGCTGTCAGAGAAGGTCCAAAACCATGTTATCATATGGGCATATTCTATCTACCAACACAGGGGGCTGTGTTCCCCTTACTTTTAAAGACTCAGGCAAAGAAGGCATTAAGTACCTTAGCTTTATCCTGATCCTTGATCACCATATTGTCCCCAGTGTCCAACAAGGGATGGAGATTCTCCCTAACCCTCCTCTTACTGTTGATGTATTTATAGAAATATTTCTTGTTGTCCTTCACCTTAGTGGCCAAGTTCAATTCCAGCTGGGCTTTGGCTTTTCTAATTTTCTCCCTGCACAACTTCACTATGTACTTGTAATCATCATAAGTTTCTTGCCCACTCTTCCATTAAACTTTTTTTTTTGGAACTTCCCAAGTTCCAGCCAAAGGTCTCTGTTCAGCCAGTCCAACCTCCTTGCCTATCGGCTTGTCTTCCAAGACCTGGGGATGGTCAGCTCCTGCACCTTTAAAATTCTTCCTTAGAGTACTCCTAGACATACTGGGCTCCCATGCCCTCCAGAACTGCCTCCCAAGGGACCCTCTCAGCCATGGTCCTTAAGAGGTTAAAGTCTGCCCTCCAGAAGTCCAAGGTAGCAGTTCTGCTGACTCCCCTCCATGGTTCAACAAGGATTGAAAAATCTCATGGTCACTGTGCTCCAGACAGCATCCAACCTTTACATCCCGCACAAGATGCACAAGATCTCTGTTAACAAACAACAGAAACCAAAATCAATATTAAATATCTCAAACTACTCAAAAGTAAAAGATTCTAACAAGAGCTGGGGTAACTTTTGAGAGATTTGTCAGAACTTGGTTTTGTGCATAATATTTGTGTTCTATTTAGTGCTTAAACTGTTGTGGTCTAGCTTCTTTTATAGTTGCATATGTAAATTTCTTGAGGTCCCTTGTTTCAAGCTACTGTTCTTAGAGGGTGGAGTTGATGACCTGTGCAGCAGAAGAAATACTTATGGATCACACCAAGAGACTTCTGCAACTTCCCAGTAGGGTTTTGTACTGCATCATGAGCTTATTTCATGTTGTCTACATAGAAATTCATTGAAACAAATGAATTATTGCATTTTCTGCAGGCTGAAATAAATATTCTATCTTGTTCTGATTATATCATCTTATTCTCATCCAATCTTTCTAATGGCTAATGGCAATGAATTGATGGTCATCTTTTTTTTTTTCCTTTTTCTCTCCTACTGCTTCCAGTGTTGTATTTCAGCCTGCCTCTAGACTAAGAATTGAGAGGTAAAATTATGTAAATAATTTATATTTCTTGATTGACTGACTGAACTGGAAATTATCAACCAACTTTTTTTAATTAATCCAATTTTTAATTATTTTTTAGATTTTTCAAGATTAAAATGATTATCTTATTTTCAAGATACTTGAAAAACAGACAGCAGATATTTTGTAGATATTTGCAAATAGTGCCACTATAAATACGAGGAAGCCAGTGATGAAGCCTGGGAACTGCAATGCTTGGATTCAAATTTCATTTCAACATGAGCTGGGAAAGAATCTGGATCTTCTGTATAACAGCAAAAAACATTCTAAGTGTCTGGGTAAAGAAAATCATGAAAATGTCTCAGCTAGAGCACATAGAGTATGTTCTGTGTACTACTCTATAATATTTCTGACGAATAGATATTTTATATTTATCTAATTTATATTATATATAGTATTTATTTATAATATTTATTTTATCAAAGTTCAAACAATTGATTTCTTAGGTGGAGACTTAATGTTGAGGCCTGATTGAGAAGAATGGACAAAAAAAAAAAGACGATGTCCCTTTTCAGTCTATGAAATCATTTCATGCAAATACATTCTGTTCCATACCAACATTAAGGTTGCCTCTATTATTTACCAATCTCTTCTCTAGCATTAGCATGTGACTTTTGGGACTGTTTGCTAAAACAATTTTGAAACAATTTTGAAGTTTAAGCAGTAATGAACACTACTCAGCTTCAGTGGAAATGATTTTGAATTTCACCCAAAAACATATTTCAACTTTTTTTTACCTTGTGTGTGAAAGATGCCATGAGTTACTTTGGATGACTCTGTGATAATTACAGAGTGAACATTGGTTTCCTTGCAATCACATTTTCACCTGCTCATGTGGTGTACACCTGTGTCTTGTTGGCAATTTAATTGGTATTTTGCCACATATCAAATTGCTCTTGCATCTGATGAAGTATGTTTATTTCAGTTTGTCCTTTCAGATGATGTTGGGTGTTTCCAAATGGATTTTTTCAAATTTCAATACTTCAAAACTGCTCTTGGTTTCACTGTCATAATTTAGCTTGACTAATCCAAATCCACATGTTATGCATAATGCAGATATAATGCCGTTAGTCGCATCTAATAAAAAAAATTGTGAAAGGGAGAATGATTTGTCCAGTGAGAATGACTTTAAACTAGATTACCTATGGTTATTCTCATCTAGAAAAGTAGTCAATAGCACGGTTTGGAAAAACAGACTATATAGCACCTATCTCAAGATGGGGGAGTTAGAGCAATTTTATGTAGTAGATAACATCTTGATTTTCAATTTTGTTTTTGTTACATAGCTTGAAGGCTTCATTTTAAATAGATATTCTCTAATTTAAGAATTGTTTAATGCTTTGATCTTAATAATGACAATTGGTTAATGTAATTTCACTTTTGTGTTTATTGGTTTTCTATTTCTGTAGTGCCTTTTCTGTTAGTTACAGTGATTCCTGATGTTTACTCTGCAGCCAGGCTTTGAAAATGTTACTTCCTCTGTCCTTTTTTCTTCTAATTTTTCAACAGCTATATTGTCTGAAATACAAAGAACTAATTGTACCAAAGTATTGATCTTTGAGATAGATGAAAAACTTTAAGTTTAAAGATTTAATACATACTTTTGCATTTAACATAATGAACAACAGAAAAAGAAATACAGAAAGCTGACTACCTAATTAATGCCCCTTTAAGAAGGGCTTCTTGAATGAGGCTTGTGTGAGTTAAAGTGTGCTCATAGCATGCTGCTCAAAGGATTTAGGTGTCTAGAGTCTGATTCCCTTATCAGGGAATTTTGATTGATTCCATGTGAGGAGCCAACCATATAGGTACAAAACAAAAAAAAAAGCAAATTGAGGTGAAGTGCCTCCAGGATTAGTCATAGGCTGTTTTTACAGTTGTCTAATCTGATTTCTTGCTTTTTATTTGAATAAAACATTTAATGCTGAATTTAGGCTTCTATTATGTCCCTTGTGTTCTTACTCAGTTGCCATCCAAACCAGAAGTTTCTAAAGACTGTGTTTACCCTGTATTGCAGTTAGATGGCATTTTGAAGATGTCCCTCTCCTGTCTTCAAAGAGATAGACAGAAAGATAGATATTGGTCTTGGTGCCTCCTTTCATCATATATAGGGCATACAATTTGGTCTATTTCCTTTTTCTACTGAGAAAATCAGACTCAGATGTTTGACTTCCTGACTAAGTGTCTCAACTACTGAATTACTTGAAAGCATATAAATATGTACAGGATTTTTAAAGACTAAGAATCCTCCTTCTTCAAATGAAAAGGGCTTGCTCATAGAGCTCTCTGAATTCAGAATGTATAGAAAGAAATGATATTTAGGAAACTTTGGTCTTCACATTTTCCTAAATGATAGCTGTTTGAACACTTCCATGCTAACTGTATTGACTGTCTAATCAAAATGTTTGCCAATTCTTAATCAAATTTTGGGACACTTGTCTAGTCTTATGCACTGTAAAGAAGATGTAGACATCTTAATACGATGTTATGGATTTAAAGTTATGTGTTGTGAAGCCTATGCTGAATGTGTATAGGTCATTCCTTGAACCGATTAATTTTTATTGTGTGGAAAGTACTTGTGTGGAATCAGCTGATATGTAACAATATTTTGCAAAGCACTGCACTGCAAAGATTTAGCATCAAGAGAAATAATCCCACTTAAAGCTTTAAAACATCCTGGTATTCAGATTACAGTTAGAGAATGTGCTGTCAGTTATTTCTGAAGTACATTATCACCAGTGTCTTTCTTACTGTTTGCCAAATATTGCCAGGCTGAAGGAGCTTCCATCACATCCAACACTGATTACTAAAATGATTCTCTCTCAATCTCTCTCTCTCTCCCCCTCTCTCTCTCTCTCTTCAGACTTAGGCTAACATAATGTTTCATGTTTTCCAGTTAGAGTGAAACACTAGAGCAAGGACAGTAAATCAGATTACACATGACTGCCCCCCTCCTTTCTTATGCTGGGTGACAGTTCAGTGACAAACTGTTTTTGAATTTTTCTGCTTTCTATAAAGCTTCCTTCCTCCATTACTCGACAGTGGTGTTCTTTGCCTGAGGATGAGCAGATGCTGCACAGCTTGTTGTTTTAACTAAAGAGAGTTTCTGGGGCCCACTGGCATTGTCTGACATGCTGGAAAGGTTTTTTTTTTTTTTTTTTTCCCCCTCATGTTTTAGATCTAGAAAGACTGTTTTCTCATTTAAAAGAGATTTTGAGAAACTTGGGTTGGATATTAGTGTCTTACAGTGAAAAATGCTTTCACATATCACTCCACATGGACATCACTAAGTGGCATGTATTGTATCCCTATTATTCTAGTGATTACTGAATGATTATTCTTGTTAAATCATTTAATGGCACATGATATTTCACTTCCTTCTTTCCCTCTGAGTCCCTGTGTGCTTGCTGAGATTTTTTTGTTACAGGTTTGGTGTCTATTGCAAAATGCATACATGTTGAAATGGAAATGTTTAGCCACCAGTTTCAATGCCTCTTATATCTCAAAATAAAACATCTGAATGATATAGACAAAAATCTCTTCTTTTAATGTGTAGGCTAAAAAATAAAGTTAAACAATTGGATTTGTTCAATCTAAGCCTTTCTTCTGTCCTTTTATTTCAGTTTAACATCAAAGGATAGCATCCAGTTTTCTTTCTACCCTTTTGGTTTTAGTAGAAAATATCACATGAACTCAACAGGTTGTTTCTGAGACAAAAAAAACCCACAAACAACCAACAAACCAAACAAAAAATCTACAGTAAAGATACTGGAATTAGCCTACATGTGAACAATTTAAAATTTGATAATACAAACTACGACATTTCCTTCAGAATCAGAATATTTTTGTGAGCTTTTATTATAGTTGTTCTGGATATTTTCCAATATATATGAAGTTACTATTTCTCACGGAAAACACAAATTCTTGGAATTGGTGGTTTTCTGCGGTGAAGATTTTTGTTCAATTATTTTCTGTTCATCAGTTTAGATTGTTGCCTTTTGGATTTCATAAATGTCATATTTTACTTCTGGCTATTTTATCTTCTTATTAATTTTATCACTTACATGATACTGACTGTATAGAAAAAATATGCTATGCTTTGCTACAGTTTGTTCCTGGCTTCAACTTTAGTTCCTCTCTGCCAACTACTTGGGCAGGACTGCTAAAATATATTTAACAGCTGCTCCTGCTGCTGCTCTTTGGCAGGATACATATTTGAGCCATACTTTGATGAAGATAATCATGTATAGGTCATATAAAATGCTGAGTGCTACATAAACTGGTGCATGATACAGATTGACTGCATTAGTATAATTATTAAAATAACTGGATTTTCTTAGAGGGTCCAAAAGCCTACAAAAATGTGTACTCTAAGAAAAGGATTATATGATACTAGTATGTTTATTCTTTCTGTTTTGTGAGAGAAAATCTTACATCACTTTCTAAGCTGAAAAGAGTATCTGAGAGACTGATACTGTGAACTGAAAAATGGAACTGGAAGTGAAGCTCTGTAATCAAATGCACTTTACTGGAAATAATCTTTTTGCGAGCTTCCTATCTGCAGGAGAAGACACCCCATATAAATGCTGTGGAAAAGTATCATACTACACTGCAAAACAGCCCTGGTTTACAAGTACTTGTCTGCCTCCTGAACTAGTCTGTGTTCTGAAACCAAAAAAACCGCATTGTTAACTTGTGATGGGTAATTGTGATACACTTAGGTGTGTACTTAGGTTCACTCTCGGTTACATAAAGATTTCTAGTTAAATAATGTGAACATGATGTGAAGTTCCAAGTAAGCTTGATAATCTCTATTCATCATTTCATTGGTTGATATATCTCTGTGCTTTTTTTCACCTACCTCTTTGTGTGTATGCCAAATTTAGTATCTGCCTCTGCTCTTGTACGTTGCCTTTACAGCTGTCCTGAATCTTTAGGCACTAATTCTCTCTCTCTCTCTCTCTCTCTCTCTCTCTCTCTCTCTCTTTTTTTTTCTACTTTCTTTTTTTGTTGTTGTAGTCCTTGTTTTCCATTTTAGCCTTCTAATGAGTTAATGTACTCAAAGCAATTTCTGCTGTATGATGTGGGGAGTGCCAGGCAGATGGTGAGAGCATGCACACAGCAAGAAAGAAAATGCAAGCTAGACAGCAAAACCCAGCAGTTAGGTCAGTGTAGAATGGATGCCAGCTTTAGACAGTAGACACATAAATTGTTCCAGCAATCTCTATGTTGCTATCTTCAATTACTTAAAAATCAGTGCCTTATTAAAGTAATGCAAGGGAACAATTTGTACTGTGTAAATCTTTTGTTATTTTAACTTGTCCAGAAACATAAAGGAGTTCTGCCACTATATTCATTATTGCATAATCATAATCTTAAATTAGTTATTTAGAAAAATATCAGAAAAAATATTTTCATTTGTGTGGGTGAGAAATGATGTAAGCAGAGCTCAACAGGAAACTACTAGGAATCTGGCTGATATTTTTTCCTCTCTGTAGCAGAACAAATTGTTTGTGTCTGTGTTTCTGAATTTGTGTGAAAGCCATTAGGTAAATATTCCACACTTTTCACTGGAGATTTTAAAAAGCAAAATAAACTACTGATCTTTGGGAACTAGTTTATCAAAGTCTGCTATCATTAAAGTGCCTGTTAGATTGCTTGTGAGATTTAGAATTTTATCTTAAGGAAGTACTGAAATGAATGTTAGGAAATTTGGTTCTACTCCAGCCTATTTTTCATACTTCCTGTTTGACCTGGCAAAAATGCCACTGTACCTTTTGTGAGTCTCTACTCTTTTGCATGTTGGACTTTCATTATTTTTAGAATGGTCACAAAAGATAAATAACAAATTTCTTAAAAGTGTATGGACTCTTTTTTTCCCATGGCTAACTGTTATCTATATGGTGTTTCCTTTGTGAACAATTACAATTATACTCTCACTTCCTTGGGCTTCCTTGGTCAAGGTAAAATATTTTCTTTTGCTACTCAGGCACCTGAATCAAATTTCCCTACTAACACCCTGAGATCTGCAGAGGTTAACTTAGCTTGTAATTAGAATACAGGAATACCTATACAGAACGAGAGCTCCTATCCCAAATATCAAGTAAGACCAATTACATAATTGCATAAATAAATCTCCGCCATTATATTCTAACTGAACAACACTTGTTTAAGTATCACATTATCACCATGTTACTGCACAGTCTGACAATGAAGAAAAGTCAAAGTTATGATCAAAATCTGCAGGTAAAACTGATATTTTGGTCCTCTTGAAATCCTAAGAAAACTCAATTTTTTTTATAACTTAATACATATAATTAGCTATGAATTTGGTAGATTTTGTTTGCAGTCTATACATTGTACTGTCAACTGTCAAGAGCAAATTTTAATCAGGAAATTTAATTTCATTGTAGAAACTCAAAATACCTCATATGTAGGAGCTAAGAAAAAAAAAAAAAAATTAAATGGTGTAACTTTTAGGAAAATTGACACTTCCCAACTGCTGAATCTGTAGTTTTTGACAGACAACCTGGGTGGAATAATAGAATCACAGAACTGTTTGAGTGGGAAGACCCCGCTAAAGAGTCTGTCCCCTTCTTTCCCATAGCTTCCCATTAGATACTGAAAGCCTGCTATCAGGTCTCCCCGGAGCCTTCTCTTTTCCAGCCTGTGTAGCCCCCAGCTCTCTCAGCCTATCCTTGTAGGGGAGGATCATTTCTGTGGCCCTCCTCTGGATGTGGTCCAACAGATTCAGCTCTCTCTTATACTGAGGACTCCACATTTGGATGCAGTACTCCAGGTGAGACCTCATCAGTGCAGAGCAGAGGGGCAGGATCACCTCCCTTGCCCTGCTGGTCACACATGTTTTGATGCACCCAGTTGGCTTTCTGGGTTGTGAGGGCACATTGCTGACTCATGGCCAGCTTGCGTCCACCAGCACCCCAAAGTTCTTTTGTCAGGTAAAAGCAAACACAGTGCTCTTCTCAGATTTATGACAGATAAATCCTCACAGGAAATAGTTTTCTTGTTTTGGTAGTAAGGTAAAATCCACTGTGTTCTTTCATATTTTTCACTAAAATAATCCAGAGTTTGTGATTTTTAAAATATTTACAAAATCTGCTGATGAATTAAAGTAATTGAATGAGATTTTAAAAAATACTAGTATTTTTTAAAAGTGGGTAAGTTTCTCTAAGTGGAAATTTGTGACAACATTCAAAGTGTAGTCCAGCAAAGTAAGGCTTTTGAAAAACCCTTTGCCCTGGGTAAAGAGCCAGCCAGCCTTTGCTCTAATTGTACTGGCTTTTGTTACAGTGATTCAAACTCTATATTCTCAAGGGAATGGATAATACAATGCTTTGTCATTTGCTTGCTCTGTCAGAGGTCATTAATGCCTCTAGATTATTACCATCTAATAGTTGACAAGTGACCTAATGGGTGGATTGGCCTTGGCTGGCTGCCAGGCCCATACCCAATCACTCAGTATGTCTCCTCTGCTGGATGGAAGGGGAAATTAGATGGAAAAGACAGTTGGCTGAGGTGAGGACATGGAGAGATCACTCACCAACTAGCACCACGGGTAAAATAGGCTTGACTTGGGGAAAATAAATTTAATTACTTGGTAATTAAAAATAGAATGGGATGATAGAAAAGAAAAAAAAAATTCTCCACTCCATCCCACCCTGCCTTCTTTCAAAGCTCAGCTTCACTCTGTCATTCCTTAATTTTTCACTCCTCCTTTTGCAAGTCCATCAGGGAGACAGGGAATAGGGGCTGTGGTCAGTCCTTAACACTTTGTTTCTCTCATTCCTCCTTCTGTTCTTCCCTTTCTTCAGTGTGTGTCACTCCCTACAGATTCAGTCCTTCATGACTGCTCCAGTGAGTGTGGGTCCTTCCTATTGCTGCAGTTCTAGAACTACTCCAGCAAGAAGTCTTCCCTGAAGTTCTTCTTCAGACTAAACAATCCCAGTTCCCTCAGCCACTTCTCATAAGACTCACAAGTATGTAGTAAAGAGGGGCTATTACCTCCCTGCTCCTGCTTACTATGCTATTTCTGATACAAACCAGGATGCCTTTTGGCCCCGCTTTGCCACCTGGGCACTCTGATGGTTCATGTTCAGGAGGTTGTCAGCTAACACTCCCATATCCTTTTTTTTCCATTCAGTTTTCCAGCCATAGTGCCCCACGCCTGTAGGTTTGCTTGGGGTTACAGCTCATACAATTGGACTCAGCCCAGTGATCCAGATTATTCAGAGCCTGTTGTAGAGCCTTACAACTCTCTAGAAGAACAGTACCTCCCAATTCAGTATCATCTGCATACTTAAATAGGGTACACTCAATGCCATTGTCCAGGTTGTCATATAGATATTAAATAGGATGAATCCCAGTATCAACTCCATGGGAGCACCGCTCACAAAGAGTTGCCAGAGGTATTTACCTTCATCCACCATCAATCTTTGGGCCTGTCCATCCAGCTAGTTTTTTTTTCTTTGTTTGTTTGTTTGTTTTTCATCCAGCCAGGAGTACAACTGTCCAAGCCAAGGGCTGTCAGGTTAATTATATTCACTCCTGTCTTTCACAGCTGCTGTGCAGCATTTTACTCCTTCTTAAATCTCTCTCTCTCTGAAGATCTATCATCTCTGCTGCTGGGCCCAGCTGTACCCTGCAGTGGGGTGATTGCTACTGGCTAATTTCTAGTTGCAGCCTGTGTCCTGCAAGGGGCAGTCCCAGCCTCACTTAAAGAGGAGCCAGGGCACCCAGTATAGCTTAAAATGTGATTTTCCAGTGGATAAGAAGCTATCAGTAGATATCACCACTGTAACTGGCATTAATCAATCCTAAAGGTAGTTACAGTGCAGAACTCAAAAACTGAATAGAAAGTGATTTATCTGCCTGTTCCCAAACTATGTCTTGCAGTCCATTTTTTGTTTAACATTACAAGTGTTCATAAAGCAGTATAGAGGCAAGTGCATTACCAGCATCCTGCATTACCTCTCTACCCAGGGAAAAATGGTCAGTTCAGTTGCTACTGTTCTTCACAAAATGAGTAAAATAAAACTGCAACATCCATCTTGCTATTATGTTGTTCTCATGACAGACTTGCGTCTTGCTTCCTCTTAGGGTACAAATAAGCTGTTTGAAAGTTGGACATCTAGTCTAAACTGCTGATCTTACTGTGATCACTAGAGAAGAGTCACCTGCAGTAGTATTTTGTTCTACAACAGTAGAAATCTAAAAGAGTGGTGATATGTAGGTACATAATTCCTTTAGTTCACAAACCATAGGTTTTCTGATGGCTAAAGAAGGGATAAAGAAAACTCATCCTCAACAACCATTGTATAATTCTGTGCATGGAATAAGCTAGAAGCACAGATTACAAATGTCATCGTGATATTTAAGAACTCTTTGAGAGAAGGAGTTTTTCTGAAGTGTTGAAGACATGGATGTGGTCCTTCAGAACTTCAAATTGCAGGCAATTATATTTTAAGGATAAAGTGCAGGAAGAGTAAGATTGCACCAAAAACTTTTTACAAACCTCTTGAAAACTCACTATGAACTGCAGCCATTCTCATCAAACCTGACATTCATTGGTTTCACAAAAAACAAGATCAAACATCCCACCAGTTTTATGATTTAGATTTAATAAAAAATATTAAAAGAAAGAAGTTTGTTACTTATATACTTTATTATATATTTTATATAGACCCCCACACAAACTCACTCAGCGTGGCCCAGGCAAGCCAAGAGGTTAGACACCTGTTGCTGTAAGTAGTAATTTGTTACCACATTTATATGTGATATGAATTTTCTTTGAGAGAAAAAAGTGTTCTAGAAAATGTGAATAACAAGTCAGATGTGTAGTGTTTAGTCTGTAGATAAACTTCTGCAGAAAGGAAATGTTTGATTTTTTACTGCTACAAAAATCTGAGTTTCCAGTTCTCAAAAGAATAATTTCAGAATCCAGTTACTTTTTGTAGTTTAGTTACAAGACACTCACTAGTCCACTTGTCCACTTTAATTGAGGATTAATTAAAGTGGTTTTTAAATTACCACTATTTTACCACATTTATCACTTTACATTTATTTTACCACAATTACCACTAAATTTTAAATTTTAAAATACCTAATTAATTAGGTATTTACTGTGTTGGAAAAGTATTTTACTGTGGAAAAGCTAGAATTATGCTAAAAAATATTCAAAGAACAACCATGCTTTGTTCACAGAATCTACATTTTGTGTTATATTTTGTGAACTCAGAAGACTAAGAGACCATATTTGTAACCTGAGACCACTTCTTCTCTGTTTATGTTCCTATAAATAAGAAATATACTTAAGCATGTTCACTTCTTACAGGGATATCTCACAGCAATATACAATACAGTTTAAATATTAAAAAATACTTCTCCAGGTATAATTAGTTAAAGGTTAATCAGTTTAGAAACTCAAGTTCATATTAATAGTCTCATGTCCCACTTTTTCAGAATCCTGCCAAATTTTGGCTAAGCAAAAAATATTTTCATTTTGTTTTCTTATTTCTGTATGAAGTGTGTTGGCATGATTTTGTTACCTCTTACTGCAAATATATTTACATGCATACCACACTTGCTGGTCAGATGATATTTAATATTTTGCTTCTATATACTCTTTTGCACTTTTCCTTGTTGCATTACAGTAAAGCGCATCTTCAAAGAAACAGAGATCTAATTTAAACAATATAAGCTAATATTGGAATTTCAGCAACTGAACAACAAGTGCATCACTTTTTCCAAATATTTCATTTACCTTTCTGTCTCATGTGACTGCTGTAGGCTCTTGGTAAGGCTATGAGGCTGAGAGTTTGCCTTTTATAGAGCAGGTCGCAAGAAATCACAATAAAACCAAAGCAAGGACTCCTAGTATTATGAAGATGAGCCTGCTCTGACTTTCATTAGATCGCATCATTCATCAGAAGAAGAGTTTTGTCTAGCTCTGGAAAGGCTTTATTGAGAAGAATGTGGAAAGCAGCTATGAAGGTCAATAACATCCGCTTACCAGTGGATCAACTGTATCCTTATACACACATGAATGAAAGCTCTTGCAATCTCATGTACAGTACTATTTTTCATCCAAATCTTATGAACCATCATAAATGTTTGAAACCTGAATTCAACGTATCAAACTCTATGTATTAGTCAATTTTTGCTGTTAGAGTTGAAAGGATATTTTACCTGATGAAAAGTAGCAAGATGCCATCAAATGAACATACTGTTCACATAATACCATTGAAAAAGTGAAATGGTATAGACAGTAACAATTAGATTATTGTTAAAGACATTTTAACTAAAGGTAGGCTTGGTCATTGGCACTGACACCTTACGGTACACAAAGAGCTAATGTAGTATCTGGAATATGATTGTTTGTAAACGCATTATACACAAAATCTCCTCCAAACACTTTTCCGTTACTTCTCCTCTTGACAATCAGGGAAAAAGATACATTGTCATGGTCATTGCTTTCAGAGGATCTCGTTTGAGCTAACTGTATCTTAGCAAGTAAAGCCACTCAGCTGAGCAGGAGTCTTGATATATATGACTGCAGACTCATTTCCTTTGATATCAGTAGGAGCTTTACTGAATTTATTGCCTGACTTTTTATCCAGGAAGACTGCAGAGACACCCTATTAGCTGTCCAACAAATTAACCTAATATTTTTGAATACTGACAAGATTGCATATCTGTAGGATGAGTCAATACAGAAAATATAAACATCCAGGTATATATGAATCATAATTATCACTTTCCTATTCAAAGAAAAACCAGCATTTAGCACAGGGACTACAGAACTGCAGGTGCCAACAACAACAACAGAAAATTATTGGTGTTTTACCCCTTTTAACTATTAGCTGGTGTTCCCAGAAATCCATAATATCTGATCATAGAATCATAGAATCACAAGGTTGGAAACAACCTATAAGATCATCTAGTCCAACATTCTTCACATTACCACTGCTACCACAAGCACTAAACCAGATCTCGCAGCTCCTCATCCAGATGCCTCTTGAACACTGCCAGGGACGGCGACTCCACCACCTCCCTTGGGCAGCCATTCCAGTGCCTGACCACTCTTTGAGAGAAAAAGTTCTTCCTTACGTCTAACCTAAACCTCCTCTGGTACAACTTGTGGCCATTTCCTCGGGAATGTTTGAGACTGAAAATTTAAGAAAGAAGGATTTAGAATCTTTTAAAAATAGGGTGAGATTTTTCTATCTGATTTCCTGTTCCAAAAAGTTGCAAATTAGGCAAGATATTAATTGCTTTTGATAAAATCTGTCAATTAATATTAAGCTTAAATAAAAATGTAGGGATATACTTGAAAGTTAGCTATTGTATAGAAAAAAAAAACAACAACCTTTCTTAACTTTTTAAGTTAAGTGCAAATTTTTTGTAAAATCTAATCTACAACTTGGCTTAGAATATGATTCATCATCAGAACACACTAGTTATATACTTTGGCTTGTATATTAATTTATGCAGTGGTCCCATTGATAGTTTTGTCAGAGAATTACACAGTGTGTACATCAAAGCCCACAGACAGTGTGGATAGCAGATGGAAAATACTTCTTTTAGGAAACTGGGTCTGCTTAATTATTTCCTGCCTTTGGGAATCCAGCCACAATATTTATCACAGAAATCTATTAAAAAAGAAATACAAAGGTTTGAAAAATATTATTAGACATTATATATAATAAAATGTTCTTTTTTTCACTCTCTTGCTTTCTCTTGCTCTCTTTTTCTATTGGTCCCTCATACTCTTACTCTGAGCTTCTCTAATTTTCACTCTCTGTTTCTTTCCTGCTTACTTGAATACTCTCTTCTAAAAAGACATTAAAGATACACGCATGCACACAAATGAACAACTTTTTTGTCTTCCGGCACACTCATTACTTGTGTTGACACCAGCAGTCAAATTTCCTGGTGTTGCTAATGGGGTTCCAAGATTGTATAAACCATTGAAAATAACAACATGGCTGAGAATCAGATTGTGTGAGTAGCTGGACTCAAAAGGGGGATATAAGGAGGAGATCTGAAATTAGCCAATAGGATGTAAAAAGAATACTGTGATCTCAAGGCAGGCTGAAAAGATATACTATACACATAACTGTACTGATTTAATTGCATAATAAGTCATACTAAATTGTGGAGGTTCAAATAAAAATAAAGATATCTAAGTCATGTCAATTTTCATCTCTGTATAACTACATGTAGGTTGTCAGGTAGGGGCAGACCTTGTTTGCAATTCGGTTAAACATCAGCCTGTATGTAGTTAAAATGGCATGGAAGAAGGAATGGGGTCAAGACTCTGAGGCCAAGTTCTGTGATCATGAGTGGTTCCCTTCACAGTCTTAGGTGTTGATAAAATCAGGAAGAATGGATGTACTGACTCTAAGATCAATAATGCCAGGATGGGGACTTGGTGGCACCATACTTCTTACCTGTTACCCCAAGGCCAAAAATGTGTCTTCCTTTAGACAAAATGCTGTCCCTAGTAAACTTTGCTCATTATATGCTCACTATAATATCAAAGCACACCTCTCTCCCAAAAGCTGTCTGCCTCCAAAGAGCAACCAAAATGTGAGATGGGAGAATTTTACACCAATCAGAACAAAGATATATAATGACTTGAATCACTTGAGCTCCACTTGCAGAATAAAATAATATAAAATTTTTTAAGAGGGAGGGAAGTTTATGAAGATTGTGATTGCAGACAAGTCAGACACAGATCATCTCTGACTCTGGGGATAAGAAAATGTCTGAACCTTTCTTCCCCCACCTCAACAACAATGCCTACTGTGTAAGTGTGGCAGACACAGCTATGCTTAGTTCTTCCCCAGAGAAACTATGTAATCTCTGTAGAGTTTGTTTTATTACTTAGCATGCTTGAGTTGAGGCTGTACATCTGTTAGCACTGCACGTGCTTTGCATTGTTTTTGGTTAACCTTGCAACCTCCCATGCTTTTCTGACTGTGAGTTAGTCATTGACAGTCTCCACATGTACAGAACATCAAGTGGGCACTACCATGTGGGGCAGGTGATATTTAGAATTTTTTTGTTGGCTGTTACTAACTTATGAAAATTAAAGAGTCATTACCAGAAGAAGGTGACTTGGCAAATGAGCAAGACATTCAAGGTAGAATGATCTAAACAACAGGAAGAAATCCCAGCAAAATTCAGACATCTGAGTATCAGAAAAATGAACTCAGAGTAGGCAGGGAAATGATTCTCAGGGGATGGAAGGTAATAATCTGCAAAAGCCGAAGAGAGGAAATTTTAAAGAAGATATATGAAGATAACTTGTGTCCAATACTGTAAAAATGTCAACCCAGAGACACAACAGTAGCCTAGCAGAAACTTAAAAATTGATTAAATGATCCAACAGTGACAGAATTTCAAAATAGAGAAATGTAAACCGTAAGATTGGAATATTCTTGGCCTGAGGTTTTTCTGTTTTTTTTGTTTGTTTTTATTTTTTTATTTTTAACTCTTACTTCTGCCTTATCATAATATTAACAGCCTATTGTTTCCTTATGTTGTGCTCCTTCCTCTACAGTTACCAGAAAAATAATTTGTAATCTGCCATTGCTAAATAAGTATATAAGTATATGAAACCAATAAATAGATAAAAAAATATGCATAAAATAAATAAATAGATGAAAGCCTCAAAACACAAAACAGCACATGCACAGAAATAAAATAGACTGAGTCTGCACATCAAGCCCAGTAAGTTTAGGGGAAAACAAAACAAAACAAACAATCACAGAAAAACTGAAATAGCAAGTGGAAGTTCTATGTTCATACATTTATGAATGTAAATACCTATGTATTTTCATCTGTATAGGTTTTGTATACGTACATTTTTGTGATAAAAACACAGGAGATCTCTGATACTGGGTTGACATTTATATAGTGATGATGAATGATCTCGTAGAAAGAGAGACAAATAACATGGACTAGCCACCAGAAGGTAGCTTCTCCTTTCAGCAGGAAGGCTGAGTCTTGTCGCTTCTCATGCCAAGACCTATCTTTATTAACATATGACGTTAGGGGTATGTAAGTCTTGTTTTAGAATTATAGGTTAAAATTTAAAGCACATAAAACTCAGAGATGTATTAACAGTAAATGAAGATGATAAAGGTGGCATATAGACCAAAATAGAAAGTTACAAGGTAAACTTTCCAGCAAGGATTTACTTTGTTTTAAAGAATGCATATGAGAGTAAAAGAAGATCTAGATTCATTCTACTTCGTAAAAAACATAAGAAAGAGTATTTTCTTTTAACTTCTCCACTTTCTCTACAGAAGTACTAATAAATCTTTCTCCTGATGTTGAAGATTTATTCTATTATTTTTTAAAGAGTTTAATGTCTTACAGTCAACCTTATCGTTTTGGCATTTAACATAGTATTAATTCTACATAACTGTGTAATAACCTCTTACTGATGTTACTTAATGTTTAATATCACCATTTTCTGTGAATGTCTTAGCACTGAAGAGATGTAAGACTACTTCCATTGCTGGTTATTAAGTGTTAAGTCTCACTATTTTCTGTTCACTTTTTCAGTGTGATGGAAGTAATTCTCTCCCTCTTTCGCTCTTTCTTACCTCCCTCCCCCTCCCCCCCACCCCTCTCTATTTTTTCTCTTTTCCATTTGCCCAGATCTACAGTAAAATATAAAGTTGTTGTCTGAAGCATCAAAGTAAATCTATTCATTGTGCTACTCAACTAATTCATTTATTTTTGATTTACTGAGACCACGTAGTGTGTTTAGCTTCTCTGCATAGTAATCATGCTTGTTTTCAGAACACCAAAATAATAACGATGATTATATGGTAAGAATAATACTTTGATTGCAATAGGAAGTCTCTTTTGGTATTATTGAATGGAATTTTCATGGCAAGGTTACTTACATTAGCAAATACTATACACATTAATTATAGACATATTACTTATATCTTAAGTAACTGATACAATATTGTTGAAGTTCACTTTCAATCTGAATAATGCTTCTGAATAAAAGTTATTATACTGAATATAACTTCTGTGCCTGGATGCAGATCCCCAAACTTGTCCTCATGAAGCTAAAGCTGAAGGTGTTGTGGCAAAGGATTGATGAAGTTTGCATTTTAGACAAGAACAGACATCAGGCATGTGGCAGTAACAGGAAATAAACAGTTCAGTAATGTATGAATTACACGTTTTAAAACTTTGATGTGCACATATCTATTTGTCCACAAGACAAGGAAAAAAATATTCTGTGTATGATGAAATTTTCATATTTTAGAACTTTACAAGAAGTGTGTTTTGACTATATCTTTGAGTTAGGTAGCATTTATTGTATTTGAATTTGATACCGTCCAACATTACAGATACCTTACTTAGTTATGAAGGTCCACATGTGTCTTAGTATAATGAAACAATTAATACATTTTCTTAATGTTGATCATTATATAAGAAAAGTATATGGGCAGTGGATATAATTCTCACAGTACGTTCATTGCACTTCAAGGTAAATTTCTTGGTTTTCTGAAATGAAATTCCAAATTTCTGTAAATATTACTTTCAGTACATTCTTTAGTACTCAGATACCATATAGAGACTGTCTCGCTCCCATTTATAGGAGGGAGGGGAGGTTCTTTTAATATCTATATACCCGGTGTGAGATTAAGAAACAACGGTTCAAAATGTTGGTCCGACCAGTTTATTACAGATGTTAATTAGGGAAAGGGGGAAGGGGAGGACGGACACTATTATGAATTAGGGCAGTGGGGAAGGGAAGGAGGGTGATAGAAAAGTTAGGAAAGAAGAAGCAAGGAGTCTTTATAGGAAACAAGAGGGACATAGTCACCAGTATGGATCCAGCGTGGTTCGTAGTTCAGTCTTTGATCTTCAGAAATGATGGGTCGATGGGCATTGTTCTGTTGACAACGGTGGTGACCACGGCCACGACCATGAACAAGGTGATGATGGCGCCTTTTCAATGCTTTCAAAGTGGTCGAGTCAGCTGTCTTTGGAGTGACAGCTCAAATCCAAAGTATTGAGTCAACTCTCCTTGGAGTGGCAGCTCCAGGCTCTGTGGTCTCAGCAGAAACTCCTTTGCTCCTATCTTCCTGTTCTTGCCAGCAGATAAGAGGGAGCAGGTAGGTGCCAACTTGTACCTTGCCTTCAAAGGATACAGTGGCATCATCCCCCAGTTTCCCATAGCAAGCTGGAGTTATTGATCACAGGCCAGATCTTCCGCCAGTAAACTGTCCTGAGCACTCTCTTCCGGATGCAAACAGATAAAACTGTCCACACAGTGATGCTGATTGCCACACAGCAACACCCATCACTCATCTCCTAGACAAGTCAGTCTTATCACATGAAATACCTCAGGAAGCAAGCTTTGAGCCAAAAAACAAAGAAGGATTCTCACAGAGACAACCTTTTCCCATTTCCTGTGCTGTTCAAATCCTTTCTCCCTGGTGCATGTGTGTTCCACCTAGCTCCATGGCTGGTTCAGTAACAAAAAGCACAGCCATGCTTGTACAAGAAAGCAAAGAGGAAAAGGAGAGAACAGTTTGTATAAATACAATCTTTCAAAAAATCCTTTAAGAGAGTTAGTTAAAGAAACATTTCCATATCTTGTTTTAAAGGTAAAACTCTCCAGTAAGTATAAAAGGAAACAAGAAAAATAGCTAGAAGACATTGGCTAGTCTCCTGAAAAATGATTTAATCATTGAAAACTTACTTCTTTCTCAGTATCAAGAATGCTATAAACAGCATCTTCATATTTGGTTGATTTTAAGTAGAATCAATTAAGCTTTGGAAAATATCTGGGCCAATGTTCATGCTTAGATCTCAACCTCATACTTCTCATCTATCATTTTCTATATCAACACCTGCATTTGAAATAAGTGCCTTCAAGTTACAAATTATCTAGTCTCTACCACCTTAGAAACAATAGTGTGTAGAACATGCTAAGATAACATATATTATGTTTACTCTCATAGTGTGATTTTTCCATTACTCTCCACAAATAGCATGAAGTTCCCAGGGCAACAATTTTCAGTAATACTGCTACAATGAGAAAACAAACAAACAAAAAGCAAAGGCTTTAGTTTAAGTGTTACTTACTAAAGATGTATCCTGGAGTAGTCTCTGATGGCATGCATTTTTATGAAGAGAGAATGCATTAGCTACTTAGTTCATTTGCATTGAAGTGTCAGATAATTGTCTGTTATACATAGTTAAGAGGAGGACAATCACTTTGTTTTCTTAGCTTAATGGCTTTCTCAGGGATGTATCACAGAATCATAGAATAGCTTGGTTTGGAATGGACCTTGACCTTAAAGGACACCTAGTTCCAATATTCTGCCCTAGCCATAAACATCACTCAAAGGACCAAGTAGCTCAAAGCCCTATCCAACCTGGCCTTGAACACCTCCGGTGATGGGACATACACAACATCTCCGGGAAGCCTGTGCCTGTGCATCACTAGTCCCTCTGTGAATAATTTCTCCCTTATGTGTAAATCTACCCCCTTTTTACAATAAAACAGTTGATCCTTGTCCTATCATTATCTATCCATTTCTTAACACATTTCTTAAAACTTCTTATCCATTTCTTAAAACTCCTCTGCCCCTTCTTTCCTACTTGTCTCTTCTAAAAGTGTTGTTGCCTTTGATTACAGTGTTCCAGTTTTGCTGTTCATCGGATTTCTGTGATAGCAGTCGGATCATAGTTCTCTAATTGCACCGTGATTTTCAGCTCTTTCTGCTTATTTACCGTGCTTCTTGAATTGGTGTAGAGGCACTTCAGCTGGGCTGTCAGCTACATTACCTTCCTAGAGGAGCCCTCCCCAATTCTTTTTGGACAATTCACAGATTCATTTATGTTGCTTCTGGCTCTTCTCTGTCACTCAGAAGAAGTAAAGCTCCCTTCCCCATCAAATCTAGCTTAAAGCCCTGCTAATCTCTTTTGACATCTTGCTGTACCTGATCAGTTGCATCCCATGAGGTGTCAAACTACCTGGTCTCTTGAAGGTGTGACTAAGTGCATAGAACGCAAAGTCCCATGTGCCACACCACTGATGCAGCCTATCATTCACCTGTATGTTGAATTCACCTGCCAGACAGCTACCTAGCATGTTGCCAGTGACTGAGTAGTCTGGAAGCCCTGGGTTTCCCCATCTTCTTGGCAGCTTGGTTTGACAAGGTATTCTATATTGAAGAATCCAGGTACTAAGTAGATCAGAAGGTGGAGACTTCTTTGGGTTTCCTAAATATTACCATATCTCTCCCATCCATTTCAGTGGCAGTGAATGGCTATACCATAGCAGGTAGCTAAAGGCTTACCAGTGATGAATAAATACATGCGTAACTAGAGGGCTAGGGCTGTATTTGGTAAATCAACTCTTTGTAATGCAGAAGTGAAGGATCATTGTCAAACTGTTGTTGAAAGGATTCCAATACAATTTCCGTTACTTTCTCAGTCAGCTTCAGAGAAAAGCATTGACTGAGAAACAGTCTAGAGGAAATTCCGGAACAATGTTAGTAAACAAAATGGTGATCTGACCACATATGCAAATGTTTGAAGGTAACAAGCACCCATGCAGCCATTAAAGAGCTTTTTATGAAAAGGAAAATATTCATACAAGTGATTGCAACAGACAATATAATATTAAGTAATACTAGGGACATTTTAGAAGTACAGGACAAAAATAAGTGATGTAAAATCATAGGATTATAGAATCCTTATAGTTGGAAGGGACCTTTAAAGGTCATTTAGTCCAACTAGTCCATCTAGTCCAACTGAACACGGACATCTGCAGCTAGATCAGGCTGCTCACAGCCCCCTGCATCTTCCAGCACCTTCTGGGCAACATGTGCCTGTTCCTCACCACCCTCAATGTAAAAAGACCTTTTCCTTATATCCAACCTAAATGCCTCCTGTTTTAGTTTGAAATCTTTGCCTTGTCACCACAGACCCCCTCACACAGAGTTGAGAGGCAGGATCCCTCCCTTGCCCTGCTAGGTATACTGCTTTTGATGCAACCCAGGATATAGCTGGTTATCTGGGCTGCAAGGGAGCATTACTGGATCATGTTTGGTTTCCTATACACCTGTACTCCCAAGTCCTTTTCAGCAGGGCCATGCCCTATCCTTATACCTCCCAGCTTGTATTGATATTGAGGGATACTGTGGTGCAGGTGTGAGATCTTGCACTGGGCTTTGTTGAACGTCATGAAGTTCTCCTCCACCCACTGCTGGAGCCCGTCTAAGTCTCTGTGGATGGTGATCAGTCCTACAGGTGTGTCAACTACACCACAGAGCTGGTGCTGATAAATGGATAGACTGTAATTTCTTCTTCTTCTTTTTTTTTTTCTTTCTTTCTTTTCTTTTTTCCACAGTGAGTGAGAGAAAGATGTTACAGGACAGAAAGTAGAGTCTTGTGCTTTAGGACTTTACATTACAGAGTCACAGAATCAAAGAATATTTGAGACTGGCAGAGCCATGAAGGTCATCTGGTTCAGTTCCCTTGCTCAAACAGAAACACCTAGAGACGCTTGCCCAAGACCGTGTCCCTGAGGAGGGAAACAGTCCCTAGTTATTATGATCTTCAGATGTCTGTTGAAACGTTTCCCTGTACTTTCTCTTATTCAGCTATTCACTGTTGACCTTAAAGTACTAAATGAGCTGGATGGCAGATATAATCCTTTGATGCAGTGCTACCAGGTCAAGAAGAAAATAAATATAGAGCTTAGGTAGAAGCTAATTAAACTGTTGTCTTTCTTTTTCCCTCAGGCCCTAATTCATTAAGAACAGTATGCTCATTCAGAGAAATATATCAGAAGATTATTAGTTTGACTGAAATTCTTAGGATTTATGTTTAAACAGATATTTAAGAGACTTCCTAAACTAAAGCTACAGTTTTAATTTTGATTACTGTTTACTATTACTATTATAGTGATAATATGATTTAAGAATGCCAGATGTATAGAAAAACTCACCTTGTGAGGATCTAAATAATTCATCAGAACATCTTCACAAACAATTATATATTTGCTTGTATGAAGGACATGACATAAAATCTTTAATGTGGTAACATTTCAGGTTATTTCTTCTTCTCTTTTCAGTCCTCTGCAGTCATTGCTTGGCAAGATACAATAGTGTAACAATTTTTTCAAATAATGCTCCTTTTCAACAAGGGTTGAAACACATAGGCAAAGAACTGAAATCATAACGTGCTTACAAGGTAAATAGTGCGTAAGAATGTTTGCAATTAGGTGACAATATGCATATAATGAACACTTGATCTGAAATGGGCTGCATAAGATCTGCAAAGAGGGAAAAGCTTCTTGTTTCCTGCTAACATCACTTAGGAGTTCAAAGTGCCCAGTTTTATTTGAGAACATGCTTCTCACTGGTGACCTCTAAATCAGTAATAAAATCTCTAATAATTCTACATGCAGCAAAAAAGAGTAGTGCTTCAAGAATGACTGAACAGTCTTCTGAGTTTGGATGCATTTTAAAATGACCTGATTTTATTTCTTTAAGAACATGACAAATACTGGTATCATGCCAATAGTTTCTTGAATGTGATTGTGCATGTGGTTGTGTTAGAGAATTAGTGATAATGCTCTTGATCAGAAAGTAGGGCCAATCCCTAAATAATACACCCTAAAGCAGGCAAAAGTTTCCAAAGAGAGGCATCAGTTAGATTTCCCAGTTCTCAAAAAATTAAAAAAAAAAGAAAAAAAATTCAGGCTTGGTAGCCTAGGAGGAAAAATATTCTAAGGAGAAATGTTACCTTTATCTTACATGGATAAAAAACCTTGTTGTTAAAAAGAAATGAAATAAAAATGAAAAAAAAAAAATCAATTGTTTTGGAAAATAAGAAAAGCAACAAAATAAGAAGTGAAATTAGTCAGTCAAAAGCAAGCAGATAATGTTAGAATGTGGAGGTCATTAAATGCGTAAGATCATGGCAACTTTTAAATAACTTAAATGATTACTTTTGTGTTGATCTATCATAACTATAAATATATTCTCATATAAAATCATATTTTCATGTATGAATTTCATGTGCAGATTTATTTTGTATATACTTTTCTGTTCAGATTTGGTTAACGGGGCTAATTAAAAATTGTTTTGATGCTCCTTTTAATGACTTGAAATTTGGATTCAACTATCCCTTGACAGAATTCACTGCCTGCAGCAATGATAAGGAAGAGCTTGCTAGACAGTGAGAGTACATGGTACACTGCTGTGTTTGTCTGTCTGGTCACTGTGGTACTACTGACACTCTTCAGGTAATTAATAAATCCATAAAAATAGGGTTATGATCTTTATATAAGTACAACAGCTGTAGGAAAAAAAAAATAAATTTCAAAAAATGCAATAAAATCAAAACTATTTCCAGAAATCAGAATATTTTCCGTTTTTTTTTTTTTTTTTTTTTTTTTTTTTTAGTGTGAGGAACTCGCCTGAATTTTTCAGCTAAGCACTTTTAAAAAAAGTCAGAAATAAGAAAAAGAAATAGTCACACCAAAAATCCATATTAACGTGTTTAACTCAACCAATGTAATATTCGTAAACACTTGTAATGGAAAAGTTACTTCTAAGATGACTTATGCCTGGAACATCAATATTGCCTTACCTGCTAACAGGGCAGTCAACTTGGACATACTTCTGAGTAGTAGTGTCCATGTCACAGTTTGGTCAACCATATACAACACAATAAGAAAAAAAACCCAGCAGTATATCTGTTCATATTTCTGACTGTTGCAGAGATACACAAATAAGAGAGTAGCACATGAGATGCAAGCTACTTTTCTTTTTTCCTGGACTACTTCTGATGCTAATATTAATAGAAGTTTCAGATATTTGAAGATTGAATGCATTACCTGGTTAGTATAATTAAAATAATTAAATAGGATTTCAACAGCAGAAACAGATTTTGTCTTGCATCTCTTTAGCAGAATCTGATACTCAGATCTTTACAGTTGTCAAACGGGGTTCAGAATGTGTATTCTCTATTAAAGACAATCTGCAAACAGATTTAGAGTTACTTAATGGGAATGTAAATAGAATATGACTAAGCATCCTTTTCTTCATGAATTAAACATAAATAAATGATGCCACTTGAAACAAATAGATGATTCATAAATGGTAAATCTTCTCCACTCCTTTAATAAAATAAGACAAAATCATTTAACTTGAATAGTACAATTTCTTGCTCAGTGAATTGCAATCATGTCTATACATGTAAAAGATTTTAAGAAAAACACTGATGTGATGTAGGAAACAATAAAAAAGCACATAGTGAAAACTGTATCTATGTTAATACAGTAAAAAACAATATTAGTAATTGCACTTGTTACATATAGAGAAGTTGATTTTTAGTATGTGTGTTTTTTCCTTGCTGTGAGTTACTGTCCGTAATGAAAACACTTGAATGATGAATCTAACACTGAACTGAGCTTCATGGTTATGCATATCCAGTTGAACGTGTTCTTGAAAATCTGAGCTAAGAACCATATTCTAGTTCAATCAAAAACAGCTGATTAATCAACACTCTTGTACTGATATGAGATGTCAGCAGTCGGTATATTTTGATGTTACAGATCTGAACTACTTGTTTGGTTGAAATAAGAGAACCTTGTGTGGTGTATTGATAATGACTGACAAAGCAAAAATGTCCTTTGAGAACAATGGAATTCACTACCAACTGCAGTAATCACAATTATTTTGAGATTTAAAAAACCAAACCAAACCAAACAAAAAAAAACAAATGTAATTGATTGAAACGCTCATGAACTTTCATGAGTAGAGGATCCAGTCTAATAGTCTAATGTAATAGATAACATTAGTCTAAACTAATAGTCTAATGTACCTTTCCTTTGAGCAAAACAGGAAAAAAAAAGGAGAAGATGGAACCATCAGAATTTAATGAAAGAAAGAAAGAAACGACAGTCAATCCTAGAAGCAATAAAAAAATCTCTGGAGAAATGTTATAAAAAGGAATGGATAAGATAGAAAAAGACACTTCTTCATAAACTAAAGAAAAAATACAATTTTTCAGATTTTGAAAGGTTCAGTGCGATAAAGAGTCTAACTTGTGGCTCAAGACATAGGTAGGGAATTAAATAAAACAGTCTGTTCTAATGAAATTTTTGGAATATATAACAGAGAGGGTAAAACAGTCTAGCTTGATTTTACTGGATGTCTGGTTATGTGCAAATGTAACCAGGTTTTAGTTTCACAGAGAAAATAGTTTATAAAAATCCTTTAACAAATATCTTGTAGAAATAATCACAGCAGTACAGAGAGGCTTTTTTTCCCATTGTATTTCATCTGACACCTCAACCTCAAGAAGAAAAACAATTAAAAAGTAATTAACATAGAATTTTTCTTTAAATTAATAAAGAAAAAATACATCAGAAACAAACACAAATGTTTAGACACTGTTTTCTTTTAACTATCTGCCATGTTTTTAAGAGAATGACAATAATGCTCTGAAGATTTTTTTCTCATTGTTAAGTAAATTGGATAATAAAGGCAGAGCAAACAAGTGATTGTATCTTTTTTTGCTTAGCATCTATAAAAGAAAAGATAACTTCTATTGCAAGAGTGCATTAAATTAAAAAAAAAAAAAAAGAAAAAAAAAAAAAGGATTATCAGCATATTTTCCAATAGGGGAAGATGTAAGGAGAAAATATTTTTCATTTTCATGCTAATGTACGGAACTAATAGTTATGACAAGAATCTTTCAAAGAAACAGCTTAAAAGGGGCTTGAATGCTGTTTATTATTTTCAGGAATAAGTGTTATACCTTTGCTTAGTTGGAGACAAAACAAGAAATGCAAATTTACATGCAGTATAAAATACTCTCTGCTCTTAAATTTAGCTGCAAACTCAAAACAGTTTAGCTTATCTGTATCATAGAAGCATAAGAAGTGCTACTGAAAAAGTAAGGTAATAATTAATTTAAAATAATTAATTAATGATTAATTAATTTGATGTCTTGATTTAAGCATCTGTTTTCAAAAATAATGGTACCAAGTGAATAAAGGATTGGAGAAGTTGGGTTAGTATAAGTATAATGGGTATGAGTAAATAAGGAGACTCTAAAAATATTTTGGAAACTCATTTTATGAAATATGGTACACTTTTAAAAATAAAGCCATTTACTAAGAAAATAGTAGCAAGGATATTTAAAAGTAACATAAATGTTTGATACCCAAGAAAATATAGGGCTGCCAGAGAATTGTTTGACATATGCCATACAATATCTCTTTTGCATGACTCTCTGAGGATGTGGGTGTGGAGAGACAACAATGGAAGCACAAAACTAAATACTGGAAACTCTTAGTGGTGTTAACTGCCTTTTGGGGAGAATTAGAAGAATCTATACGTATTCTTTGGAAGATATGTATTTCAGAATGATGACTGCATTCGTGTGGAGAGAAAGATTTATGTATACTCATAAAAAAATCAGTAAAGCATTTGGTGTATTTATATGAATGTGGAGAAAAAAAACTTCAGTGTAAATCTTCAGTGTATAAATCTCACAGCAAGACAAAAGTGAGATTTTCCTAATTTACAAACAGCACCTATTGGCTTCACCAAGGGCAAGTCAGGCCTAACAAACGTGGTGGCCTTTTATGGTGGAAATACGGGGTCGATGGATAAAGAAAGAACAACTGACATGAACTACCTGAACTTGTGCAAAGCATCTGACACTGTCCTGCATGACATCCTGGTCATCAGGTAGGAGAAAAATGGATTTGATGGATGGACCACTTGTTGGATAAGGAATTGGCTGGATGATCACACTCAGAGAGCTACGGCCAACGACTCATTGTCCAAACAAAAATTGGTGATAGGTGGTGTTCTTCAGGGATTGGTGTGTGGACTGATGTTATTCAAAGTCTTTGTAGGAGACATGGACAGTGGGATTGAATGCACCCTCGGCAAGTTTGCAGATGACACCAAGCTGAATGGTGCAGTTGACATGCTAGAGGGAAGGGATGCTATCCAGCGGGACGTAGGCAGGTTTTAGAGCTGGGCCCATGCCATCCTTAAGAAGTTCAACAAGGCCAATTGCAAGGCCCTGCACCAGGGTTGTGGCAATCCCAAGAACAGTACAGGTTGGGTGAAGAATGGCTTAAGAGCAGCCCTGAGGAGAAGGATTAGTGAGTTTCAGTTGATGAAACACTCAAGCAGTGTGCGCTTGCAGCCCAGAAGGACATTCCGGGTTGCATCCTATTCTGGATTGCATCAAGAGAAGTGTGACTAAAAGAGTGAGGGAGATGATTCTGCCCCTCTACTCTGCTCTTGTGAAACCCCACCAGGAGTACTGCATCCATTTCTGGAGCCCCCAACACAAGGACGTGGAGTTGTTGGAGCAGGTCTAATAGAAGGTCATGAAGATGATCAGAAGGCTGGAATACCTCATCTACAAGGATGGAGCATTTCAACCTGGAGAAGCTTCTGGGAGGACTTTATAGCAGCCTTCCAATATCTGAAGGGGTCCTACATAAAAGCTGGGAGGGATTATTTATAAGGGCATGTAGTGAATGGATGAGGGGAAATGGCTTTAAACTGGGTGAGGTTAGATTTAGACTAGATATTAGAAAGATATTCATTACTGTGAGGATGGTAAGACACTGGAACAGGCTGCCCAGTGAGGCTGAGAATACCCCCTCCCTGGAAGTGTTCGAGGCCAGGCTGCATGGGGATTTGAGCAACCAGGTCTAGAAGGAGGTGTCCCTGCCCATAAGAGGTGGGTTGAAACAAGATGAGCTTAAGGTCCCTTCCAACCCAAACCTTTCTATGATTCTATGAACAGAAGGCATTACTAGAATAAGTTGGAGGGAAATACTACTGAGGCAGTTATCTAAAAGTATATTCTGCATCCTGCTATTTTCTCAATGCTGCTGTGTTTTTACAGGTACATCTATATGTTCTATGTGTACAGAGGATGAAATCATGCATTAAAATTAGTCAGCAACCTGCAGATCAAGTAAAATTTTCTGAATTGTTTAATCTTGATAATATGCTGATGTGCTGTCTTAGGTGTCTGACCTGAGGCTGAATCTTCCTGATTCTGGTAATTATTCTGGATATCAGAGAACGTTAAAGTAGATAATCAGAAAACATAAGGCAAATCTTGTGAAGAGGAGAAACTGAAAAGTATTTTTTCAGATCTGTAAAATAGGAAGCCTGCCTCAGCTGTCAACTCATGTCAAAATGGATTCTGTGTTTTTACTTTATGTCATAGAAGTGAAAGAACTATATGTGCAAAATGGTAAGCTACTTGTAATTGATTAGAATACTATCTTTGCCTCTTTGAGTAGAAGAGTTAATTGAGCCTAAGTGAAGCTAACCACTGTTAATCACAACAGTAGTTACATCAGCTGCAGGAAGGGTCTAGCACAGTGGGATGCACACAGTGGGAGATGTGCACTCTTGACATTCACAAACACAGTTTAGTGAAATGTACTGAGTGTATGATTTCAACAGTGATAGTGACTGTGTATTTTGAATGCAAATGAGATTTTCAACCAGTTAGAGAACGTACAAACACTGTAGAGGGGTGGTAATCAATTAAATGGAGAAGCATGAAAGGAGCTGGCACTCATTTAGAGGTCTATGCCTGCCAGACATCAGCATGCTCAATATAAGCTGTCTGTGCACTACTGCTGCTTTATACTCTGCAGCACTAAGGAGCACACAGAGAAATTTTGGCTGAACAAAGATTCTGGTCATTAGAAGTGTTGTAACTGAAACAGAGGTAGAGGAAGAAAGGTGTATGTGCAGATACATTTTTGAGATATGAATATTGAGACTAGCTTTCTGGAGTGCCAGCTGTAGTTGATAAAAGAGTTGGATTCAGACAGATCCTGAAAGATGGACTGGGTGCAAAATAAACTCTAGTTTTAATGTTGTCCAGATTTAGTCCTAACAAGCTTCAGGATGCTGTTCATTTCAGGCTATCGGTACTTTGGCCTGCTGGCAATAATCTTGTGATTGAAATGTAATGCTGTACCTTCAAAGTCCTTTGAATCAAATTTTATTTACTATTTCAAAGGCTTTGATGATGTGAGCTGACGTTATGTTTGTTTGATTACTTTCAGAAATTAGAAACGTGTTCAGTATCTGGCTGTTTTTGCTGGACTTTCAGTGATTTTCAATTCCTGTCATATAACTGGTTGGAAGGCTGTTGGAAAGGTATACTATTGCAACTTCCATAAGTACCTTAATAGAACTTTCAATGAATCTTTCTCTTTTTAATGGGGTAAAATGGAGTTAAAGTTGAGAAATAATATGATTTAGACTCAGAACATGTTTTCTTCTGATTCTGTTACAGATTTTTGTGTGAGACTAGAAGTGATTCAGACTTCCTAAGTCGGCTTCTCCACCTCAGTTTTTTGCACCTTGTGAAAAGTACTCTTAGTTTTACGCATTTCTGAAACCAAATACAATGGTGAGAAGGAATGTCACCAATATAATTTGCTTATAGATATGCAAATCTGTACTATGTATTATTAATTTGAATTAGAATCTGTGAAATTTAGAATCCAAAGCACAATCAGGCATGATAGAAATTCTGGGGAGGAGTGTTTTAAACAGGGCAAAAGTAAAATGCTATCCTCAATAATAGAGTTAACAATATTGTCACTGACTTCATGTAAAGGGGAAGTACTGTTCTGTAGCACTGTAGCATGAAAACCAGTCTGAAAGTAGAAATAGGTGAGAATATAGATACATACTAGTGAAAACATCAGGATACTGAAAGAACAGTTGCTCCTGTTACAATAAGTCTGACACAGAACATCTCCATTTGAAAGTAGTTGACTTCATTATTAAATTCTGTGCTTAAAGAAATCCACAAATAGTTTCTCTGGGAAATAAAAAATTTAGTTCTTTTATTGGATTTACAAGTCTTTTCTGATTATGACACTAAATTCCATAGTCCTTTATTAAATAATCTTATACTGAATTCTACAGCAAGCAGAAATACTACTTTCCAATTAATGTTTCCACAGTAATTAAAGATACAATCCTATGATCATCCCATGAGAAAATTGATTGCTGATGTCAGTGAGAATTGTAGTAAAAACAAAAGCAAAAAAAACCAAAAAAACCCCCCCCCAAAAAACCAAACAAACCAACCAAAAACCCCGTATGATTAATAATGAAAGTTGTTAGGTGGTTAGATGTTTTTTTTTGTTTTTTTTTTTTTTTTTTTTTTTTTTGCCCCCACACAGAATTTACTTGGAACATTTCCCTTTTTACGTGATTATGTGATTTAGTTTTGGTAGTGTCTCCATGGTGCTGGGAACTATCTGACAGCACAAAAAGTACAACCTGAGGATGAACCCCAAAGACAGGAAAAATAAACAGAAAATCTAATATATATATCTCCATATATATCTCCAATGATGAACCCCAAAGACAGGAAAAATAAACAGAAAATCTAATATATATATCTCCATATATATCTCCAATCAAAATGGTGATTATCCACTATATCATGGTATGGAATCAAAAGATAAACTAACCATTTTCAGGAGTTGACATATCATAATCAGGTATGAGTATTTTGGAGAACTTTTGTAGAGATGTAGTTTCAAATTGTATTAA
>JAPSGF010000117.1:409866-482685 GCA_035772895.1 Perdix hodgsoniae | reverse complement strand
ATCTATAGGCTATTTAGTTATATTCATTCGATTTCTAAAATTCACTACTTTTTTAGAATAATTCATTTTATAGTCATTGTTAGCTTAGTGATTTTACATTACGTAATAATGATTATTATTTTAAAAGGAAATATATGTTCCTAAATACTTCCAAAGATATGCCAAAAGTATAGAACTAAGTTATTCTAATGTTCCTTCTAATGTTCTTTGGAATCATTAGTTCCTCCAGCTAAGTGCTGATTGCAAATACATATCTAATACTGTGTAAAAGAATCTTAATAGTTCTCTTGGGAGATTACACCCAATGAAACATGGTGGGGCATGCATTTTTGTATTGATTTTAATACACATATATAGCACAGAATTGCCAGCTTTGCTACATTAAGATGTGAAGAATAAGAATATAGCAAAGTACAATTCATTGTTAAGTAGTTGTTAAAGTAGGCTAAATTATCTTCAAATAACTGGCTGCCTGTAAAGCAATATTATTTAATGTGATTCCTTTAGAACTATTCTTCTCTATATGACAGAAGTTTCCAAGGTAGGTCAATGATATCTCTAAGAGATTATGACAGCTGAATTATGGATTCAAACAGCTCTGTCTTTTACACGACCATAGAAAATGAAATAGCTCTTGATTTATAGTCATTTTATTCTAATACACATTCCTCCATTATAGCTCATCTAGAATTAGGCAATCCAGGTGTATATTTAGTCCACATTTTTCCTTGATTCATCCATTGAACTCTGTATTTTAAATTAAATGGCACAAGTACTTACATGAAAGAGCAGATGGAAATGGTATAACAAAACTTGCAGAAAAGCTTGTGGTAGCCATTACTAATAAAATATTATCAGCAAGACAGAGTTCGACATGGAAGTTACTGCCTTTTCAATTGCATCAATTGCATCAAACAAATATCATTTATTGAAATGTTTTGCTTGAATTATAAGTCTCGTTTAGGTGAGGTTTAGTTTAGAATATATGAAGTACTTATTTTATTATGAAACATAATGGTTGTAAAAATTCAGGTGGGAAAGCTACATCTAGAAACAACACCTTTTTTTTAGCAGGCCAAGCTTTAAATTCTCTTTAATATGATTGTCCTTCTTACTCTTGGAATAACCTCTTAGATACTGCTGAGTTGCACCCTAGTATTTTAAAATAAATATGTGAAAAGTAGAAAAAAACAATAAATATATGATTGTCCAAAGAGATTTTACTTCCTCCTGAATGAAAGAGAAGAGTGTTAGACATAGACAAGCCTATTCCTACTGAAGCATAGAAACTTTGGAGTGTGTGGAAGAGAACCTTCAAACATAGCTGGTAAGAGATCCCACCAAGGGAAGAAGCCTGCTACATCTGCTATTTATGGGAGAGTGGTGGGAGATGTGGAGGTCAAGAGCTGTCTTGGACAGAGTGACTACAAAATAGTAGAGTTCTCTATCCTTTGTGTAGTCAGGAGGGCTCCAGCAAAACTGCTACCTTGGACTTCCAGAGGGTAGACTTCAAACTGTTCAGGACACTGGTAGGATAGATCCCAAGGGATTCAGTCTTGAAGGGTAAAGGAGTCCAGGAAGCCTGGTTGCTCCTCAGGAAGGAAGTCTCAGAGGCACTGGAGCATGCTGTTCCCATGTATGGTAAGATGAGCCAGCAAGGAAGAAAACAGGTGTGCTGAACCAGGAACTTTTGCTGAGATTCTAGGAGAAAAAGTGTGTCTACCTCCTGTGGAAGAACAGACCAGTAACTTGGGGAGAATATAAGCAATCAGGTAGGTTATAAAGGGAAGAAATTAGAGAAGTGAAGGCCCAGCATGAGCCAACGTAGTCACTGTAGTAAAACAGGACAAAAAAATGTTTTTTTACAGATATAATAACAGTAAGAGGAGATCCAAGGAGAATCTCCATTCTTTACTAGATGTGGTGAGGATGCCTTCTTTTCATCTGTATTTAAAAGTCAGACCAGCTGTCCTTGGCTACTCCTTGACCTGGAAGACTGGAGTGGAGAACAGAATAATCCCACCATGATTCAGGAAGGAACAGTTAGTGACTTGGTACTCCTCCTGGATTGTCACAAGTCCAAGGAGAGAGATGGGATCCACTTGAGGGAGCTGAGGAAGCTGGTGGAGGTGATTGCCAAGCCACTTTCCACAATTTATCAGCAGTTCTGATCAACTAGAGAGGTCCCAAAGGATTGGAGGCATATTACAGAATTACAAAGTCACAGAATGGCCAGGATTGGAAGGGACCTCAAGGATCATGAATCTCCAATCCCCTGCCACATGCAGGGCCACCAATCTCCCCATTTAATGCCAGACCAGGCTGCCCAGGGCCCCATCCAATCTGGCCTTGAATGCTTCCAGGGATAGAGCATCCACAACCTCTCTGGGCAGCCTGCTCCAGTACTTCACCACTCTCTCTGTCAAGAATTTCTCCCTGACATCCAACCTAAATCTCCCCTCCCTCAACTTTAAAACCATTTCCCCCCGTCCTGCAGTTATCTACCCTTTCAAAGAATTGATTTCCCTCCCCTCTATAGGCTCCCTTTAGATATTGAAACGCTGCAATGAGGTCTCCCTGCAGCCTTCTTTTCTCCAGGCTGAACAAGTCCAGCTTCCTCAGCCTGTTTTCATAGGGGAGGTGCTCCAGTCCCCTGATCATCTTTGTGGCCTTCCTCTGGACCCTCTCCAACAGCTCTCTGTCTTTTTTGTACTGGGGGCTCCACACTTGGACGCAGTATTCCAGATAGGGCCTCACAAGAGCAGAGGGGGACAATCACCTCCCTGTCCCTGCTGGCCACCCCTCCTTTGATGGAGCCCAGGATACCATTTGCCTTCTGAGCCACAAGGGCACACTGTTGGCTCATATTAAGTTTCTCCTCTATCAAGACCCCCAGGCCCTTCTCCACAGGGCTGCTCTCAAGGATGGCTCCTTCCAGTTTGTATGGATGCCTGGGATTCCTCTGGCCCAAGTGCAAAACTCTGCACTTTGCCATGTTGAACCTCATTATGTTCACCTGGGCCCAGCTTTCTAGCCTCTCGAGGTCCTTCTGAATGGCATCCTTCAACTGTGTCAACTGCACCACTCAGCTTGGTGTTGTCAGCAAACTTGCTGAGGGTGCACTCGATTCTGTCATTGATGTAATTGATAAAGATGCTAAACAGCACTGGACTCCAAGGCAGACCCCAGGGGTACGCCGCTCGTTATCAGCCTCCACCTGGACGTAGAGCCATTGATGACCACCCTCTGTCTGTGGCCTTTCAGCCAGTTTCTTATCCATTGAGTGGTCCACCCATCAAATCCACATCCCCCCAATTTGGAGGTAAAGATGTTGTAGGGGACCATGTCAAAGGCCTTGCTCAAGTCCAGGTAAATGACTTCGGTCACCTTTCCCTTGTCCACCGATGCCAGTTAATGGTTCAGGCAACTACAGGTCTGTCAGCCTGACCTTAGTGCCTGGGAAGGTTATGGAACAGGTCCCTGGAGGTGTTAAAAAAATTTGTAGATGTGGTACTTAAGGACATGGAGTAGTGAACAGTACTGCTGGTAGGTGGACAGTTAGACTAAAAGAACTTAGAGATCTTTTCCAACTTTAAGAAGTCTATGATTCTCTCCACAATGTTTGCATATCTTAAAAGTGATATGCAGTGTCAGCATGATGCACCTTTAGGTCTGTAAACTGTACAAACTTTACACAACATGTGTAAAGTATTTGGCTAGTATTTGATCTCATTTGCATATATATTTTTAACTAACTCTTTAAGTCAATAGCACTCAGCAGAGATTATTCTGCCTATTTGAAATCTGTCAGGTATGGACATCCAAGCTGGGTGAAAAAGACTTCAAAGACAGCTGGACAGTGCCTTTCAAAGCAGTGGTCACTTTGTGTCTGTGTCAGTATTCAAAAAATAAATATTATTCTCTTGTTACTATTACCTTGACAGTTGGTGGCCTGTATATAGAAAAATATGATGGTACTAACTAGAGGAATACTGTAATCCAGGAGTCAGTAATCTACCTAACACTTTGTCTGAGATCTACACTGTGATGTACTGTGCCATGCCGTACTGAACAAATTATTTGGCCTTCAGAAGAGCTCAGTTCTTCATATTCTTGTTGTAGCATAAACTCAGCCAGATAATCATAATGGAAAATCCTCTAGGTGGCACCCGTTTGACACTGATGATGCCAGTGACATGTCCTTGTTTTTATTTTTGTGAAACAACATTTCTGCATGTAAACATTCTTTTGCTCAATAGCAAAAAGATTAATAGAGTTGCTTACTTCTAAAAATATTCTACGAGAACTCCGCCACAGTGCCAGGAAACCTCGTCATGGAGGATGAGTCTGCACGGTGTGCATGCCCATCAAAAACTGCGTCATAGAATAACAGAATTCTAGGCATCAGAAGGGATTTTTACAGATCATCTATTCCAACCCTCATGCTAAAGCATATTGAGAGTCCCAAAGTAACAGAAGATGTAAAGTTTTATAACATGCTACCAGCTTTTCTGGGAGATTAATAAAATCTTCTTTTTATTGAGAGAGTTTTTGCCTTTCTTGTTAGGAACTGGAAAGAACATCTTGGAACAAAATGTAAGTCATAAAAAAGGGGATTCTCTCTGTATCTATCCCTTCCTTAAAAAGTAAGAGTATGCTAAGTTACTTTTTGTTGAAAAGTAAGCAAAATCTCATTAAAAATGTACTTGGAAATTTTAAGTTCCTACTTTTTTTTTTTTTCCTCCTTTTTCTGCCTAATTGTTAAAAAACAGTAATTTGCTGACCAATAGCTTACAGATTTGAACATTTTGTTCTATTGTTGCAAAGTAGCATTTTGAAATTCACTATCAGCCATGAGCAGAAGGTACTTCCCAAATTCTCATGAGAGACCATGGCATAGCTAAAGTTGGATGGAAATGTAGATATTAGGCAGTATTTCCATAGGGAAAAGTGTTTTGATACATAGCTGAAAGATTCTATAGAATGCAACGTTAACCAGCGTTTTCAGAAATTGCAATGCTAGCACATCTGGAATCTGAAATGGAACTGAAATTGACTAACTACTTGATTTAGGTAGTATTTATATGAAGACAAAAAGAAATGGATTGTACTATATGTATGTGCTTGCAGCTTGGAAGTACAGCAGTATCCTGGGCTGCATCAAAAGAGAGGTAGCCAGGAGGGAGAGGGGGTGACTGTTCCTGTCTACTCGTTCCTTTGAGGCCCCTTCTGGAGTATGTGTCCATGACTAGGGACCTACAACAAAGGTGTGGAGCTTTTGGATCAGGCCCTGAGGAGGGCCACGAAGATGATCAGAGGGCTGGAACACCTCTCCTATGAGGAAATATTGAGGGAGTTAGACATGTTTAGCTTGACAAAAATGAGGCTTTTGATAGTTCTCATTGCAGCCTTCCAGTACTTAAAAGGGAGCTTACAAGCAGTAGGTGACTTGGTGGAGTGACCTGTTACACAGCATGATAATGATCGGATGAGGGAGAATGGCTTTAAACTAAAAGAGGGATGATTAGATAATAGGAAGAAATTCTTTACTCAGAGAGCAGTGAGGCCCTTGCACAGCTGCCCGGAGAAGGTGTGGTGCTCTATCCTGGAAGGGCTCAAGGCCAGGTTGGATGGGGCCTTGGGCAGCTGACTTTGGACGGCGGGAGAGGGTAGAGGTGGGGAGTTGGGAGGCAGGTGAGAAGGGAAGAGCAGTATGGGCACATGGCAGTGGGTTGGAACTGGGTGGGCTTTAAAGTTCCTTCTAGCACAAGCCATGCTGTGATTCCATGATTAGTATAAGAAATTACATTTTTTCTTCTTTCCCTTCTTCTTCTTTCCCCAAATATATTTTAAATGCTCCATTTATCCTAGATATCTTAGATATCTCTTTCAAAGATTTACTGTTAATTTTTTTTTAGTTGGAGTTTCAAAATCTTTTGTAATCTGGTAGGGACAGAGAGGAACCACTGATATCCTGGCAAACAGCCTCTAAGCATTTTATTTATGAGATGTCTGTCTGACCTTATGTACTACACAGGGCTAGGCATATCCATGAGCAATAAGGTCTGAGGTCTAGCAATTAGTTCATTTTTTGCCAATGTCTTTTTTTTTTTTTTTTTTTTTTTTGTGGCGTGTGTGTGCAAACCTCAAGATCTCAACTAAAGCTTTTAGCTGACACATTAGTTCTTTTCCTAGTCCTATGAAACTTCATAACACTGACATTTATTAAAGCACAATTTGATTCAAGTAGCATACCCTAAATGTTGTAGTGTTTTTTTTTCTTTGTTTTGTTTTGTTTTTCTATTTCTTTCCTGGAATGAAAAAAAAATAAAAATTAAAAGCAGCCACCTAGTATTCTCATTTATATACAATCTGTGTAATCTGTGTAATTTGTTTGAACAGGACCAGTCTGGGCAAATACTCAATGATACTTAGTTTTTAAGGGAATAGATATAGAATACATTCTGCATGATATTTTGTATCCTTCCAGAGCACAGACATACTCTAAGCAAGAGATTCACGTTTTAACGGAAGTGGTGTATGTTAGATAAATATATGAGAAGGATGTTAATCCTTTATTTATAAACTTTTAGCCACTGCTGCTAAAAGGAATCTAAAACCTGGATCCAAAACCTGGTATGGCATAAAGCAAATGCAATGGTGAAAACATATAGGCTCCTGCTTATAGTAGGAGTATATTGAAAGATTTTTTGACAACATCAGAATCTTCTCTTAGGGAAGAATAGGAGTGGAGGATTCTCTTAAATCTAGATTTTCCTTTAGTAGAAATTGGTGGATCATTATCCTTGTACTGATTTTTGGAGATGCCCATCGGTTAAGGAGCAATGTTTTGATTTTACTATGTGATCTGCCAGATACTTCCTTGCCATTGCACCTTGCACCTTGTTTACAGTTGTCCCTTCTTCTTTCACTTCCTTCTCCCTGGGCTAAATCTCCTTCATTTAGGTGAGTAGAGCAGGACATGGGCATAAGTATTTCTATCTGCACAGATATTCTCCTGGACAAGGGCTGTCAGCCCTTCCGTTAATTTTGTATTTGGATATGGCCAACAGGAGTAATTTTTAATTCTGCTGCCACCTTATTTCTACTTTCAGAGACAGAGCCATTCCTATTATTCTAGTTACAGCTAGATGTTACAGGGATGTCAGAGATTGAAAGGGCTTTTGGTCATAGCAGTGGACACAATACAGCAAATCTCTTTTTACTATTCTATTTTGATTGCCTTTCTAATTTCTTTGCTTTGCCTAGGAGAAGATCTAATATCTTTTTTCATTCCTTTGGTATTCCTGTGATCTGCTTGACAACTTCCTAAGTAATAACATAAGTTCTATCTTGGCATATCATCTTTCAGCCCCATTGTTTCTCTCTCATATTGCAATAAACAGAAATGTTTTTTTTTTTGAAACACTTTATTTTCTTGCAAGTTTTATTAAGCTACTAAGTAAAAATTTCTGATATTTCTGGTATTGATCTAGTATTGATATTTGATTCAGATTTGTCTTCAATACCTATCGCTACTTTCCCAGAGTATATTCGGACACATTTTCTTTGTACTAGGTGTACATCATGATTTGAAGTGTTTTTTTTTCTTATTTGTTGTTGTTGTTGTTTTTTTTTTTTAATGAATCGTCTTCTAGTCAGTATTTGAGAAAATATTTACATCTTCTTCACTTTGTCTCTATTGTTCATCATCTCATCTTGACATCAAAAATTTTAACATTAATTAAAAATAAATAAATGGATACAACATGATTTCTGTAATGTTTTTTTTTTCATTTCTTTGTTTTTAATAGCATTAAATTCAGTGGTTTTATCAATTTGTAGAATTGTTTGGCACTTGGATTGATGGAATTTAATCATTATAGACTGAAAAGAAATATTTTGTGTATGTGGATGTTTTTGTTGTAAGATCATTCAGAGTTGCACTGTGTATATATATGACTCTGAATTTTGATGCTGTTCTCTACCTGCTGAAGGCAAAGCTCCATCTAGTTTTGAGGACTTTTTTACATTTTCGTATAAAAGATTTCCTGCAACTTATGATGCACCTGGTTAAAGAGAAAAATCTGCTCTGTCTAGCCAATTAATCAGCTATTGTGGGGCTTTTTCTAACTTCCTATGACGGAAGGTACCTTTACTCTGCTGTCTTCTGATGTCCTTATTTTGGCTCTTCTTGATTGTAGTTATAGTTTAAAACCAAATCACTTCAATGTAATAGGAACCTTGCTGCTTTCTGGGTATTTAAACAGTTCAATTATACTTGAGAGGAAAATAACTAATTTAGTTTCTACTCTACTTTCATTTTATATTTTGAAATTCATCTACACTAGAGGTATGCTGCAATGATGGATAAAGACAAGTGCATCTGAGGTAAACTAGTCAACTCAGAAGGTAATGGTGGTCTTGCTAACGCAGTTTGGTGCAGTTTGGATTAAGTTGCCCTTTAACTCAGCAGTTGAAATAAATGTCACCAACGTCTGAACAAAGCTGACAAAACTGAGGAGTGGCTGAGAGAATTGGGATTGTTCTGTCCGGAGAAGAGGAGGCTCAGATGAGACCTGGTCCTCTCTGAAAGGAGGCTGTAGTGAGGTGAGGTAGAGGTCAATCTCTTCTCCCATGTAACAGCAATAGGATGAGAGAGAAAGGCCAGTGGAGATTCAGGTTGGAAATTAGCAAAAATTTCTTCTCAGAGTAATGCACTAGAACAAGCTGCCTGGGGAGGTGGTAGAGTCACAGCCTCTAGAGCTGACCAAGAAAAGGGTAGATGTGACACTTAGGGATATGATATAGTTGGCACAGTTGTGATAGGTAGATGGTTGGACTAGATGATCTTCGTGTTTTTTTTCCAGCCTTCATGTTGCTGTTTCTTTAATTCTATGAAAGTTACACGATCTACATTAATTTAAATATTTTGAAAGTGAGTGACAGATTGCAGAACATATACATTGATATCTTTGTATGTATGAGGATGGAATAAAAACATACAAAAATAAGACTCCAAGCATAAGGTAGAGTTTGAAAAGCTTTCTTTCCAGTCTCTTAAATTTGGGAAGTCCCAGAATATTTAGGCATTTATCAATGTTTAGAAATATTTGGAAAAAGGCAGCTGTCTATATTTGCAAAAACAAATGACCTTGAGAAACTCTTGGTTTTAAAAGACATTCAGACATGTTAAGAAACATTCTCTTAGAATCCATGTTAATCAGAGAAAATGGTAGCAAATTTCATGGCATGGTCATGGTAAAAATAGAAGATTTCATAGGTTATCACATTTAAAGAGAAATGCATTTAAACTGTAATTATTCAAGTTGATTAAGTAAGTGATTGTCAAAGATTATACCTATCTTCTCAAAGATAAAAAATAAATACAAATTGGCATTTTTCAACTTGCATTTCATTAATTCTTTTCATGTCACTGCAATGGGAAGTAAGCCTCTCACCTGATAGCACTGACTACACACAATACAACAGATTCTCAAAAAATCTATATCTGTTCCCTTGAAGGAAATTATGCTGGTTTGTTCCAGGAAAATATATTTTCTAGGTTGTTTATATTAGGAATGTAGGTTTCATTTAATTTTTGTAGAGTTCTTAAAATCAAAATGAAACTAATGTTAATTCATTTATTTTTTTTCTTGCACTTACTCCTTTGGCTATTTGTCAGTAGGCAGCTGATTCTCAAATAGCTGTCCATATCTCTTGAATTAGAAAGTAATTGCACTTCTCTGAAATACAAGAAAGGTCACAGAAATAATTTGCTTTATCAACATATTTTTACATCTATTCTGGGCACTTTGTTTAACTTCCATTTCATGCTTAGCAAATCTGCAGTCGGAAATGATTTCATGTTAAACTGTTTGCTTTCCAAGTCTCTCTATCATAATAATTAAAATAATAGTGTGATCGTTCCCATTTTATAGTCTTTCATCCTGGAGGACCTCCAAGCAACTCTCGTTTTTGGGTAGTAGTGACTCAAATGACACACCATAAAGCAAGAAGAGAGGATTAGTGATAGCAGTTTATAATCTTACATTAACAATTTTCCTGAAATTGAACATGGAAATATATCTGGAAAATAAATTAAGTAGGTAATTTGTGTACCAAAACCACAAAGTTGGAGAACTGTTTGTTGAAGCTATTTATTTTGTATAGCAAACTCTGCTTCTTTCTGTATGCTACTGGCAGCTTTTAAGATGAAAATTGAAACCGCTTGTCCACCTGCAATTATCCCATCTCTGCTACTGGAAAAAAAAAAAAACAAACATAGATTGAGAATCTATAGTTGAGAAAGTGCTTTGCCTCATATTTGCATGCCTAATCAAGGACTTTCAGACTCTAGTTATTACCACACAGAATGAAGGAAGCTGTTGAAAAGGAAGTTCTAGTTTTCACCAGGATAGAGTTATTTTCCTCCCTAATAGCTGGTATTCTGTTGTTCTTTGGATTTGGGATGAAAACTTTTGATAACACCCTGATGTTTTAGTTGCTACTGAGCATTGCTGCACAGAGCCAAGGATATTTCAGATTCTTGTGCTGCACTGCCACCAAGGAGCTGGAGATGAATAAGGATGATGAATAAGGAGATGTATAAGGGGAGACTCCAGGTGGCCAAAGGGTTGTGCCATATAGTGTCATGCTCAGCGATAAAATGTGTGAGAAGGAACAAGGAGAACATACAGAAATCATGTGTGACAAGCTGTTCTTCCCTGGGAATGGCTGAATATCTGCCTGCCAGTAAGAAGAACAACACAAATTTCTTGTTCTGCTTTGCTTGCACATGCAAAATTGTCTTTATCTATTAAACTATCCCTGTTACAATGCATGAGTTCTTTCATTTTTACCCTTCTGATTCTCCCCTCCTGATCCCACACTGGGAGAGTGAGTAGTTGTGCAGGGTTGAGCTGCCTACAGGTATCAAACCAGAACACAGACAATTGTCTGATATTGATGGAGTGCTACAGGGCAGAAGTTATTGCCTTACGAAGATGCTGAAATGAAGTCTATGATGATGTCAAAATTACCAGAACAAGCTCAAAAACATTTTTACTCTTTTCCTTTTGAAAGTTTTCTAGTTTTCTAAGATCTGCTTCATCTAAGTTTCTGGTTTTGGGCTTTTTTTTCTCCACAAACTTCTTTTTTTTTTTTTTTTTTTTTGGCAAAGATAGATAATATCTATTTACACTTTTCTGGAAAACGGAATACCATTAGCACAAAGCTTGCTATTGTTTGTCCACCATAGCCTATCCTTCCAAAGACTTTAGCTAGCTTCTTGTGTAAAGTACCAGATCAGATAAGTTAGAGCTATTGGTGATACTCTTCTGGTTATAAATATTCTCTTCCTCTTTGCCTTTGCTTTAAATTTCATATTATTCCACACATCTACCATATGAAATTCATCACTTCTGAGTCTGATCCTTTTTCAGGACATCTTTTCTTTTCTGCACAAGTCAGGAGACCTATATGCTTGTATCATTTATCAGGTCTTATGTACGATCATGAATGTTTCATTGACTATTTTGTAACCTTTATTCTATGGTGATGTTTTCTCCTTTTCACGTGCAGCTATCCCTAGTCTGTTTTTGCAATCGATGAGGAAGTCAAATAGAAAAAATTGTCATCTGTTCCCCAAGCAAATGAAAATGTCATCTCTGTAGTGAGTTCTTCCTCCAAGAGAAAGTAAAAATATTGAAAGATTCAGTTTCAGTCCAGCTACTTGCCTTAGACTTTTGTTAATTGTCAGATGTCTCAGCATCACTCTTTTCTCACCCAGAACATCTTTATTTCAGTTTAACATTACTGATCACCTTGAATTATTCTTTGTTTACAAAGATGCAAGATAAGTCAGATCTGCATGCTGCATACGTGGGCTGAAAAATATAGTACCATAATAGACTTTTTTCCTTGTCAGCTTTATGACTCTTTTTAGCAGGTAGCAGAAATGTTGCAAGTAGCACTTCCATTTCTGAAGCTGAATGGTGTAGAAAGCTCAGAGCTCTTTGGAAATGAAGGACAAAATTCTTACAAGAGCATATTAGAAAGTTTCAGCTGAGTAGGAAAAATAAAATCTTCATCAAGGACTTGATAAGTTCCTGCATTTTCAACAGACCTGCTTGTTCTGTTCTTGCCCCTTTTCTTCCCTTTTAAACCTTCAAGAGTCTGCCATTTAAATTTGCATTTTTCTGTTGAAATACAAAAGTACTATGTTTACTTAAATATGAGTATTGTGCTTAGTTGAACAACCTTCAAAATATCTTTGTGTTGCAAAAGATGCCATATTCTATGTCAAGGAGCTTAAAATATTGATATTACATTGTTTTGGGCTTTTTCTCTTTCATTTTTGGTTTGTTTTAATCTCCTAATTTGATTCATTGGTGAGGCTACAAGTAGATGGAACAATTGTCAGTAATCTTATTTATCATATTATTAGTGCTCTGCCTTAAAGGAAGGGGAAAAAAAAAAGAAAAATTGAAATTTAAATATATCTTGTTCTTATGTAAAGATGAACAACTATGATATGGTCCCACTACGCTACTTCTGGCAGTGGACAACAGTGCTGAATAAGCAGAGAGTAACATGAACAAACACACAGTGCAAAGAAGAGGGGAGGAATTATCTCATAAATGCAAAAAAAAACCCACCTCCCTCAGTTTCCACTGAGAACTCCCAAAAGTGAATATATGACAGGTCATTAACTTAAAAACTGTTAAGAGAGATATTTATATGATTACTTTTTGGAGATTGACCCAAAGCCCTTCCATTCATTTCTTTATTTATTTTCCAAATCAGTTCTGTCATGACAGATAGCTTATGCTATGGCAGGATATCTGGGCTGTGCAGTTCATTTTCTTTTTACAGAATTAATAAGTAGTGCATTTAAGAACAAGACAACCAGTTGTGATTTTGTAGTTCTTAGGATTCTTGCTGCTGCTAAGTGTAATTCAGCATAAAGGCTGCCTGCATTTGCTGAAAAGAAAAAAAAATAAAAATGCTGATAGCTTCTTCCTGCTACACAGCCTCATATTTGTTTACAATTTCCTCAACTATTACTTTCAACAGGAACTTGAATATCAGAACTATTTATACAGGAATTCTCAATGATCCATTGAAAAGATACGAATTCTGATACTCACTATTTGCTTTATTTGCAGACTTGCTTCAGTCCAAATCATTTCACAGAAATGTCTTTTCTCTCCCTCATCCCCCTGTGAAATGTAACGTATGCTTTCAGAAGTAAACATTTCACATTCTATCACTGAAGCTCTATTCTCCTATATTAGTCTAGGAGACACGTGGTAGATCCTTGTTAAGATGATTATCTGTGTTCTACAGAATTTGCTTCTGGGTGTTAGATAAGCTAACAAAAAGGGAATTTCACAGAATGTAGTTGCACCACTCTTCATATCTCATTTGAGACATACAACACAGAAATGATAATCCTTTGAAGACAGATTGATTTTCTCTCTCATGTGAAGTGCTCCTAAACTGTAGCAGCAATGATGCTTCCCAGCAAAAAAAGCTATATCTTAATGGTGGAAAACAAGAACTTGGAATGAGGGAGAATATAACTGAAGGAATCAGTGGTCATTTTTTCATATACATATGTATATATATATATATACACCTGAATATATATATATATATATGTATGTATATTATTTATTTTATCTCTCCAACTTCAGATGAAGGACAGAAGAGCAAACAAATGGAAAGGAAAGAAGATTTTGTTTGTCTTTTTTTCTCGCACCTTAATTTGGGCTATATCCTCAACTGTGGATTGAAGCATTTTGCCATCTGCTAAATGTATCCAGCTGATAGCTTGCTCAAACAACTCAGACAGTAATATTCACATATTCTCTTTTATTTGTGCCTTATATGACATATGGGGCTCCCAGAATTAACTTAATGATTTTTCATCTGTGTAAAAATGTTGCAGTATCACCAGTGCCACTAACAAGTGTCTTTTCATTCAGCCCTTATATTAGCAGAATACCCATAGTATATTTAGGGCTGTGTTAAAAAGCTGGGTGAACTTCTCTGGATACTTCTTTCCAGTGTTATCTTCTCACTTTAGAACATCTTTATTTGGAGTTTTTCAGCTGCATAGTTGTTCAAATGTCTTCAGGTATTTTGCCTGTTCAGCAGAATTACATTTTTTTATGCACTCCTAACTTTCTGTTTTGCTCTTGGGAGTTTGCTCTTATTTTATCTCCACTCTTCATCAGTAAAATGGGTAATTTCTGCCTTCTACAAACAAGTTAAGGATAAAAGTTATAGTATTAATAAAAACTCTAATAATAGGGTTAATAGGCAGATATTCCTTTTACCCACAAATTCTCTTTTCACTAGTTTCCCTATAAATAAAAAAATTGAACAGAATAAAACTTATTGGAAATCAAGTGCTCTTTCTGGCTGAGGAACTGAGTTGTTGCATAGCCAGTAGGTAAAGGGAAGGAATAAAATGTGTATGAAATAGAACTAAGTGGAATAACAGAAGTGATTAAATTGGATTTGAAGACTTAGATAGTAAATAAAGCCTGGAACACATAGAATGTTGCCCCTGTGAACTACCTTAAACAATTGCCAATAAAGTGATGTACTGAAAAGCGTCCTGTAGTGATGCAGATAAGGGGTGGGATGTCGTGGTTCTATGATTTTTGGTTATCAGTATTCCACATCACAATAACATGCAGTGCTTTGGAAGTTAAAGTGCTAATGATCCAATTCCAGGCACCTGCCCCAGAAGAGAAGCACTACATTCTCCAGAAGACTGTTTGCTGTGTTGTTATCATTTCTACTCAGGGGGTATAACAAGGTATAAGACCTTGGTAGATCATCTGAGCGCTTCCTTCTTTATCAGGCTCTCCTCCCGCTGCTCAACCAGGCTGAGCATCTCACCTCAGCGTTATGGTGAGGCCTATCCAGCTTTTGGACACTCTCATTATATTTGACTTGTTAGCTTCAATTCAATTACATGGTATTATAGTGTTTTATCTTGTGTTCCAATACCATATTTAGTAAATTAGTTCCTTTCTCCTCAGATCATTGCTGCTGTTTTTAATTATTTTGGGGTCCCCCATTTCCCTTTTCCAGAGGAGCAGATTTTGCAAAATCCCTTCACAATTCTAGTCATGGAACCAGGCCAAACCAGCCTGTAAATCGCTGACACATCCATAGGAACGCTGTCCTGGGTGGCCATCTGTAGCAAAAGGTAGATCCATGCAAAAGCACTGTTTAAGTGTTCATGTCTTTCATAGCTTCTTTTTTTAAGTCTAAATATAGATGAATATAGAGTAGCTGTGCTACAAAGGCCATATGGTCCTCTCACCCTCAAAACGCTTCAGACAGTGGAGACATTTTAAAAACACACAAGAAGGGGCTAGAAACATATTCAGTCTGATAGTTACAATTCCATTCTTGTGATGGAGCAAAGTATCAGGTTCACTGAATAGAGAAACTAAATGCAGCACATAAAGTGATCACAGTAAATGCACTTGGGACAGTTTCCATATGTTCTTATTTCATATGTTCATATGTTCCATATGTTTTTATTTTATTTTTCCTTCCTAACACTAAAATGGAGTTAGACACCTCTGCTTAATGTCACTTCTTATAAACACGTATATGAGAAGGAAACATATCCTGGCATGACTTGAGACAGCTGAGAGTTGAAAATTAAAGGGCAATCCTAAGCTCCAAATGACTCTCTAGTTGGGTTTATATTGAAACCATGTGAAAGTTATAGCAGCTTCTAGACAACTAGATTCAGATGGTAAAGTATTTTTTGACGATGTTTCATCTGCGTGGTTTTTATGTGTAAAGGCCTAGATTCTGCAGTGTGATGACTGGGAAAGTTACTTTCATCTGAGTAATGAGGATAAAGGCTATTAAAGGGATATTTGACTAGACCAGGGGGATGTGATAGCAAGTGCTTAAATTGCTCTGCTCTTTTCAACACAACAGATGGAAAATGTGTGATATATAGATTTTGTAGAATTCAAGTTTATTTTAGTCAGAGTCCTAAACTCATTTAGGTTTGTTGCTAATAATTTGAAAAGACCCACAACATTTTCTATATATACAGCCACTGAAAGAAGCAATGTTCCAAAAAACAAGCAAGAAGAAATCAGTTGAAATTCATTGTCCAACATAAGTAAATGAAGTGGGTGGAGATCTCTTTAAGGAAAAAGAAAAAGGCTTGAAGAAATTACAATTTTTAAGGGTAAGGAAATAGTCAAAGTTGAAGTGCAGCAGTATATCAGATCCAGCTAGAGAAGTAATCTCAACATGTGACGTGGATAACAAATTATGTATAATACACATGCTTTCAAGCTGGAAAGTTCATTTTTCTTCTTCTATTTTTAAATTACTTTCTAGTTTGGTTTTTTTGTTTGTTTGTTTGTTTGTTTTAATTGTTAAATACCACACAGTATTTGAAAAGTAATTATTTTCCATATTTGTAGGTGACTTGTCTTAAGAGGTTAGGATATTTGCTTGGTCAGAGTTCACCATAAACTTCACTTTATTTCCTGTTCCTCACAGTTGCAATGCAAAATGAATAATTCCATCTTTAGTTGGAATGAAAAATGACAGAGCTGGAAAGGATCGCAAGAGAGCATCTGGGGTGGATAGAAGATTTACATGCATAATATTTTCCATTATTTTATTAAATATACACAGGACTAGTTTACAGAATATAAGCCTATTGTATGCTGTATGTGCTATTTGGGGGTTTAGTCCAACTAAACATAATAGGATTTTGTCTGGGTTGCATACACTACCCAGGACATGCTCAATTCTTTCTGCTGAATTCCCTGACTAGAAATGTAGGAGCCATTTTGGAGATGTAGAAATTGAGTGTGATCAAGAATGTGTTGTCATGATGAAGAAAACCTTAAATCATTCAGAGCTGATTTAGAGAGAAAGCCACAATAGAATGATCCCACTTCTGACATTTTCACTTCTGATAAATGAAATGAGTCAGTTCAGCAAGAGAAAGCAGATCTACAATACCACTTGTAATTTTCCAATTACTTCCTCCCAGAGAAGGGGAGATTAAAATAGACATAAAAGGGCAGAACATTGAAAAGCCTATTCAGTGAGAAGTGCAGGATGCTGCTTTCGCCTTCTAGCTCCTAAAATACAGGTTTGTGCGTAACAGAACCATTGCATAGTTGCACTATTGTTTGTAGAACCTCATGATTTTTCTGGCTAGAGTACTGCATTTAACAATGTCATGAGCTCAGAAAAAGAAGCAGATGTATCAGTATATGCCTAGGGCAGGCAGACCTGAAGTAAGCATTAGCCACAAGTTTCCAAAGGTGAAAAGTAAATGAGTTACAAACTGCTGCTGCTTCCATCTTCCAATTCTTGCTTATTAATTGCAGAGAATTATACATGATCTACACTTCCAATTGAGCATAAAGAAAGTGAATTGGTAAAGGAGGTGATGACTGTTAAAAATTACACTAAAAATAATCCAGTCCTTTTACAATATATTACTTTCAAGTGTCTTGGGACATTGGATTAAAGGAAAAGTGCTGTGCTAATTGAAATTGCTATCTCCTGTCATAATAATTCATGTTATGAGTCCCTTCTCTTCCAACTGATAGAAAATGAGGAGGAGGAAGAAAAGAAGGCAGAAGTCTCCCATTTCTTGAAGCACAAGCAGGGAAAGACAGCTTAATTATTCACTAGTAGTGGAGTTTGTGAGCATGAAGTATGCAGACACACACACATGATCTAGATAGACTTTTTTTATTGGCAGGAGTTTAAATATGAGGACTGCTTAAGTACAGTTCTAAGAATAGAGACTTTAAGACATACTATGGGACTGCCCTATATTTCTTCACATCTAGTATTTCTGGTGGTGTATGGTTTGAGTTTCTTCACAAAAGAATCTTTCATGATACATGCTGAAAGGAATAATCATAATTTAAAAAGCATATGGCTTCAAATGTAATGAAAGATGTTACTAGGATAGAGACTGTTCCCACTTTTGTGTTAAAGATGTGTTGGTGGCTGGAGAAACAGATAAGTGATGAAATGACATGGATGTATGCTCAGAATGACCAGTTCATTAGGAAATTTAATTTAGCTGAAGGGCTGTAAGAGGAGGCAATATTAATTGGCATCATTATTGTTACTTATATTTCTAAAGAACTACTACACTGACTTAATTCATTCTATATCCAGCTTTTTTCTTCATTTTCATTCTTTTTGTCTTCTCTCTACTCAGATACTTCAAAGTATCTTTTAAAGTATACTTTAAAGCAATACTAAAAATTCTCTAAAACTTCCTATCTGAAATACTACTGTGGCCAGAGCTTGCTTGCTTGAATAAAGAATAGTATATGTAAGTGCTTGTGTTCTCCTTCGCATCTTTCAGTGAAAAAGCAGAAAATTCATTCTTCATACAACATAGTTATAATTTTAATTGATTTTAATTGAACAGAACTACAAAAGTGTCTAACTTCCTCTACGCATTTTGCACTACACACACATGGACATTGTATCTGTAAGTCATGTAGAATAAAGAAAGGGATTTTGTTTTTGGCATAAATTTTATTTATGTGGTGCGAACATATTGCTGCGTTTGGTAGTTCTGAATTACAAAGGGATTATACAGGTGGAAAGCTTTAGAAGTAGGTGAAATGCCTGTTCGCCATACAATAACATAGACTTTCATGATTGTCTATTAGTTTCTGAATGGATGAAAAATTGGTTGCCAGATTTGAACTTTCCATTTTCATTTATTTATTTTCTTGTGTGCCAATATTGTCATGGTTAGATTCCTAGCAAAACAGTTTGCTGGTTCATCAGAAATTCTCTGTCCAACAGTTACTAAAAAAAAATCTGTTTTCTGAGTGCATAATAAAACAAATAATTAAAAAGCACTTCACTACTTTTTGAAACCTGTATTTCTGTAGTTTATGGGTAGATATGCATCATCTATCTGATCAAACTATCCTCATTCATCAAAAATGCATGATGAGGGTTTTGTCCCACTTGTGGATTGTGAGTAAGGTGAATCTTAGGAATCCCACTAAACAGGGCACTCCCTACTTTAGGGGTTGAGTGATGGAGTCATACAGTGACCCAAACGAACAATGCAAAACAGTTTATTGAGCTTTCTAACAACAACTTGTCAGCTACTTTGATGGAAAATTAGGCTATTTTCTAAGAAAAATTAATAAGCATCATGGATAATGGCACTTGGCATAGATATTAGTTCCCTGTCAGATATTTAAGGCAAATTTAGGCAATGGTTGCTGAAGAAAAGTGAGTAAGAGAAAATCAAGAGGAAAGAGAGACAAAGGAAGAGAGGTTTAGAGACCTAGTTCACCACTCCTCAATCCAGCGTTGTCTAGAGCATGGAGTCCTGATCTGTGTGTGGCAAGTCAAGGAAGGTAAATTTTCATCATTATCTAGTATAGTTGGTCTGAGATCACTCTTGGGGTGATATCCTGCTTGTTTCTCGAAGACTCAGAAGTCTTTGACAAAGATTTCTGGTGGTCATGCACTCCCTCCTTCCATTTCAGTCCTGAGAGGCCATGAGAGGAAATGAAAATTAACAGTTCACCACTCTACCACTGCAGAATGATGTTGAATAGATCTTCCAGCTTGAGTCGTTTAGGCTCCATTCTTTCATTCTCACAGTTGTTAGTCTATTTGTGTGAGTCAGTAAGTTTCTTGTATGGCTGTTAATGCTCCATTCTGTAGGGCTCCTTTCTCAGACATAAGACATTTAGAAATCTATTTAGCAATGTACTAGTGATTGCTGGAGTGGGTAACTAAATAATGATAATAATAAATTATCACAATGTTTTGTTGGACAAAGATCTCTGCAGGTGTTAAGATAATAATTTATTCCAAAGCTCTGGAAAACGTTAAGCTTCTTCTCTTCATTTTTACCCTATTAGGGAAGGGCGATCTCTCCACAAAACATGCACACCCCAGAGCTAAATCACAGTCATTATATTCTCTTAACATATGAATATTCATTGTTTCCACAAAATTTCCATCTATTCATACATATTACATCTAACATTGCCCCTGCTTCTGCCAATAAAGGAATTCTTGCAAGGGAAAGTTTGCCCATAGGTGCTGACATTGGCACCTTCTTGTCTTGTAGATTGCTCTTGGTGTCTTAGATAGCTCTTTGGTGCCTCCCCGCAATGTCTACACTAAGGGGCCTATTCTTATCTATATGGAACTTCAAAGGAATCTATTCTTTGAATACTAACTAAACTGGTTAACTAAATCTTTTGGTATCAAGCGTAGACTGGTAACCCAAGAATCCGGGAAAAGCGAGTTTGTTTAATCTTGATGATAAATATGAGGTCTGATAACTTTCCTGACCTCAGATCATGTCTAATATCGATCTTATATACCACTAACCTGGCTAGCCAGGATGATCTCAAGTAGTATATTGATTTTTACGAGACTGTGATCACCTGCTTATTGCAGTCATGTCTACAACAGTTTCTCAGCTGCAGCTCTCTGTTGATTCCTCTTTACTTCCTCTATTCTCTTTGAGCTGTGGGGATTAAAACTAAGGAATCTGAGAATAATTTTTTGGTGTTAATATTTACTTAGATTTACCTTTTTTTTTTTTTTTTTTCCTTACACATAAATGATCATTTAACTTAATTTTTATTGCGTAATACTGCTGTGCTGAATCTCTGGATACTGTAATTGGACAGGACAGAAACAATTGGAAGTTTTCATACCACTGAAACTTGATGAGATGAAAAATAAGTATATAAGACTTCTCCACACAGATGACATCTGAAGAACATATGGGCAATGTTTGAAGCTCTCCAGGAAAGAGTCCAGCAGAGGGTCATGAAGATGATAAAGGGGCTGGAGCACCTCTGTTATGAGGAAAGGCTGAGCAACTTGGGTCTGTTCAGCTTTGACAAAACAAGACTGAAAGGATATCTGATCAATGTCTATAAATATCTAAGGTGTGGGAGGCAAAGGGATGAGTCCACACTCTTTTTAGTGGTGTGTGGTTATCGGACAAGGGGAAACAGCCACAAACTGAGCATAGAAGGAAGTTCTGCTCAAATGTGCTTAAGAACTTCTTCACAGTAAGGGTGACAAAGAACTGGAACAGACTGCCCAGAGAAGTAGTGGAGACTCCTTTTCTGCAGACATTCAAGACCTGCCTGGATGCCTACCTACGCAACCTGCTGTAGGGCCTGGTTTCCAGGGGGGTGGACTCGATGATCTCTAGAGGACCCTTTCAGCTACTAAAATTCTGTGATTCCGTGATTCTGTGAATAAGAACACTAGAATAATCAGAGCCTGATATCTTTAACTAAATTCAGCTGTCATGTAGATGCTGCGCAAATGATAAGTTCGGCCAAACTAGCATCATTTGGTACCTACTGTCTAAGCCAGAATTAGAACTAGGCTAGAACTAGAACCTATTAGCTCAGGAGCTTGTGTCTTAAGATTTTACAGGGTGATTGTTGCTTCTATCTCTTTATCATTCCATACTTTCCATCTAGGCAGATTCCCTCTATGAATTTACAAAGTTACAATTTTTCTCAAAGTTTTAAACATTTCACTTTGCTGTCTTGACTGCTTTTTGTATATGAAGTGTATAAATCCTAAAGACACGTGTGCATATATGTCTGCACATACCAAATAATTTAAAATGTCACGTAAAAAGTTACAATAGCATCATAATCTTTTTACTAGTAATAGGTTTCCACAAAACTGTCCATAGTGTTCAAAGTATAAGTCTGTATAATCCTTAAAGTTTAGTATTACATTTTTTCAGTTTTTTCTCTTTAAAAATTAAACAGTGGGGGATATACATAATACTCTCTATTGGAATGACATAGTTAAATATTGAAGAGATTTGGCTGAAGAAAAGAGCTAGCAGCTCCTAACAAGCTTTTTGATGTTGCTGTAGGACAGCTCTGTAAATTTCCGTTGACTGATGCTGTGAGATCATTTGAGTTTATTGACACTATTTAATACTGCAAAACCCAGTAGTTTTGACACAAGTTTAAGACTCCCAAGTGATATGTCACACAACGAAGATCACTCCCAAAGAATTAACTTTGTAAAATGATTCCCTTGGTAAATCAATGTGGGGTGTGTAGTCTCTGATGATCTCACATCTGAAAGCTGTTTCTACATCACTTCTTTTCTCCTACTGACCCTTGAGGAGTATTACATCTTTAAAAAAAAATCTAAATAGGACAGTGATAGTATATCTATCCGTTCTTATTTGAAAGCTGAAGTGATAAAATTACCTTGGAGAACATCCAGTACAGTTTTCCTAAGCTTTCAAAAATTTGAACTATTGTCATTGCTGAGGTTGACTTCATGCTGCATCAAAAACTTAAAGAGAGTTTCTGACTCTCTGGGCAGATAGGTTTTCATTTAATTATTATGTCTATCAAACAACGAAAATCTCTGACAACTGATTCTAATGACCTCTCTTTGACCCCAGTGCTACTGAAGGGAGTTGCCTCTCTTTAGGCAACACACTAGCACATTCCCTTTGTAAGCTAAACCAACATGCAAGGATATTTAAGAGGTGGAGAGGAAGAGGGAGGGAGTTAAAATTCTCAGGAAACTCTTATTTCACTTAGAAAAAGTAGTAACTGGATCAGGAAAGCACTGTATTTTTAAAGCACTACTTATTAATATGCTGCTTAGTCCTTGAGGTAATAGGTCATCTGAATTCACTTTTCAAAGCTTTACAGAGTGAACATTGAATATAAAAGATAAATATTATGATTAAGTATTAAATATTTTATATCACAGAGGATTCTACAGAAATAACAGGTGTCATATAGGCATAAACAGTGTACTACTCACCCACTAAATTGACTGTGCTGTAGTCTGAGCATCAGTGAATGTAGCAGTGGCATTTAAATATTGAATAAAATAACCTTTTTTAGAAAAAGATGTAAATCTGTGGATTATTTATTTATTTATTGGTGTAAGCATGTTCTGTACATGGAATTCCTAATAACAATAAGTCTGTCAGTTCATAAAGAGCTACTAAAACAGAAGTAAGAGCATTTTTATACTAAGATAATGCATCAGATGTAAGTGCAGGACTCGCTATCTGTAGTTCACAGATAGTGATCATTTACTTAGCACCTATGAGTTTATGGGAACTTTACAGTAAGAAAAAGCTGAGACCTAATATATAGGTTGCTCTAGCAGCAACTCCAATTTATTTCCATGGAAACTAAAATAGATACTAAGAGCACAGTAACACTGTTTGATAGAACAAAGCCTCGGCTGCAAAACACTGTTTTCAACATTGTCACGACCAGCTTTGCATTTTTGCCAGCAGTAAACAAGAGCCACTAACTTGCTCATAAATATCTATACCAGTGGAAGTGACCACTGTTTCACAGCTGCTCTATGACGATTATATTGCTAGGAAAATGTTGTCCATGCGGCAACATTGATCAACATAATTGTTCAGCAAGTGTTGATGAATGTCAGTAGGTGGCGTTTTTCTACATGGAGGAATTCTGTGACACACATACGCTTCAGCAGTGTTTCCATGTCAGAGAACATTCTGTCAGACTGCCCCAGTGCTGCCATCTGTCTCACTGTAACAACACGTAAGGGGGTATCAGTTCAGTCGCTACTGTCATACGACCATCTCTGAAGTTGTGATCCAACATAATAAAATAGGAGGCATTATTGGAAAATATTGGAAAACTATTGGAAAATAATTTGTGTAAGAAGAGCAATGCATGATTTTGTACAAGTTCTTATGACTATTCAGTATAGAATCATAGAATCACAAGGTTGGAAAGGATCTACAAGGTCATCTTGTCCAAACGTCTTCCTGTTACCATTGCTACCACAAGCTACTAAACAATATCTCATAGCACCTCATCCAGGTGCCTCTTGAGCCCTGTCAGGGACAGTGACTCCACCACCTCCCAGGAAGGCCATTCCAGTGCCTGACCACCCTCTGAGAGAAGAAGTTTTTCCTTATGTCTAATCTAAATCTCCTCTGGCACAAGCTGTGGCCGTTTCCTCTGGCCCTGTTTGTTGCCTGGAAGTAGAGCCCAACCCCATCCTCATCACAACCTCCCTTCAGTAAGTTGTAGAGTGCAGTAAGATCTCCTCTGAACCTCCTCTTCTCTAGACTAAACAATCCCAGCTTCCTCAGCCTCTCCTCTTAAGAATTGTACTCCAGACCCCTTACCAGTTTTAAAGATATTCTCTGGACATGTTCCAGGGCCTAAATGTCTTTCTTGTAGTGAGGGGTTCAAAAGTGAACACAGTACTCAAGGTGCAGCCTCATCAGTGCTGATTACAGGGGGGTGATTAGCTCCTGCTGGCTATGCTATTTCTAATGCAGGCCGGGATGGCATTGACCTTCTTGGCCACCTGGGCACACTGTCAGATCATGTTCAGCCAAGCATCAACCAACACACTCCCAGGTCCCTTTCCTCTTCACAGTCATCCAGCCACTCATTCCCAAGCCTATAGTGCTGCATGAGGTTGTTGTGGCCAAAGTGCAGGATACGGGAGCTGGACTGGTTGAACCTCATCCCATTCACCTCAGCCCAGTGATCCAGCTTATCCCTCTGATGGCCTTCTTATCCTCAGGCAGATCCACACTACCTCCCAACTTGGTGTCATCTGCAAACTTACTAAGGATACACTCAATCCCCTCATCTAGGTCATAAGTAAGGATATGAAATAAGATGGCTCCAGTACTGACCCCTGGGGGATACCACTTGTAATGGATCACCAGCTGGATTACAATCCATTAACTACTACTTGTTGGGCACAGCCCTCTAGTCAGTTCCTTACTCAAGAAAAGTATACTTGTCCAGGTCACAGACAGCCATTTTTCCCAGAAGAATAATGTGAGAGCATGTCAAAAGCTTTGCTAAAGTCTAGGAGACTACATCAACAGCCTTTCCCTTGTCTACCAGTCTGAACACCCAGTTGTAGAAGGAGATGAGGTCAAGCACAACGTGCCTTTCATGAGTCTGTGCTGGCTGGGCCTGATCCCCTGGATGCCACGCATATGCTGTGTGATCTCACTCAAGATTATTTGCTTCACAACTTTCCCCGGTACCAAGGTCAGGCTGACAGGCCTGTAGTTCCCTGGATCCTTTTTATGGCCATTCTTGTAGATGGGAGTCACCAGCAAGTCTCCAATCTTCTGGGGCTCTCCAGATAACCAGGAGCACAGGTAGATGGTGGAGAGTGGCTTGGCAATCACTGCTGCTAGCTCCCTCAGCACCCTAGGATGGAGCCCGTCTGGTCCCAAGAACCTGTGATAGTCCAGATGGAGGAGGAGCTCTCTAACTGTCTCTACCTAAATCACCAGGGGTGTATTCTGCATAGCATCACAGACTTCCAGATCAGGGTGTAAAGTGCCCTGAGGATAACTGATCTGCCTATTAAAGGCAGATGTAAAGAAGGCATTGTTGACCTCAGCCTTATCCTTATTCTCGGTGGTCACATTCCCCACTGCACCAAGTAAAAGATGGGAGTTCTCCCTGGTTCTTCTCTTACTGTTGATATATTTGTAAAAGGATTTCTTATTAGCAGTGGCCAATCTGAGTTCAAGTTGGGCTTTTGCCTTCCTAACTTCTGCCCTGCATACCATAGCAACTTCCTTGTAACCTTCCCAAGTAACCTGTCCCTTCTAGAGGATATAGATTTTCTTTTTCTTCCAGTCTAGACAATAGGTCCCAGTTCATCCACACCGGTCTTCTTCCCCTACAGCTTACCTTACAGCATTCAGGAACAGCCTGTTCTTGTGCCTTTGCTGTCCTTTAGGGGTATTTGGCAGCAGTTTGCTCCAGGTTAGCCTGAGCGTATTGCCTACCACACCAATTTTTACTGTCTTTTACATATTCATAATTTCATGTGTTGCCATTTTTTAACCTGTCTATGCAGTTTGTTACTTGTACACTTTGTTACTTGTTACACTTGTACAGTACTTAGTATAAGACAATTCTGCTTCACAATCTGGTATTCATGTGATATGGTGTTACAAATATTCCAATAATAACGGTAAATGCAATGGACAGTATTTCAACTGACAGATGAAGGAAAAAAAAAAAAAAAAAGATTATCATAAAGATAAGGTCTCAAGATCCAAGGAATTGGGTTGGAAATGATCTCAGGAGCGTATCTGTTTATCTGTTTGTAGCAGCTTCACACCAGTAGGTAGCAATGCTCTACCACTCCACTCTGTCACTTCAGCTCAACAGAACAGGAGAGAAAATATGACGAAAAAAAATGCTCACTGAGTAAGCACAGAAAGGTCACTCAAAATTCACAGGCAAAACAGACTCAATGTGAGAAAGATTATTTTAATTTAATGCCGATTAATAACAGACTAGAGCAGTGAAAATAGCAAGCAAAAAAATGCCTTCTCCCCATCCACCTCCTCTAAAGCAGCAGAAGGGAACAGAGGACTGCAGTCAACTCACAGCGCTTCTCCATGGCCACTCTCCCTCTGCTGTCCTCCCCCGGTGCGCCTCCTGCCCTCTTCCTGCACTGCGCAGGCTGCTGTCGGGCGGCGGTTGCGCTCCCTTCCATACGCTCTCCCGGAGCGCACCAGGCGTTGCCCACGGCTCGGTTCTGGCAGCGGCGGGGACCCGTCGGAGCGGCTGGAGCGGAGCTGCTCTGACACGGGGCGCCGCTGGGCTCTGTGAGCAACATTCTGGTACCAAAATCTTGCCACCTCAACTCAGTACACTGCCTCTCGTCCATAGCAAGGCTGGGAAACATACTGTGCCTTGCTTCACATGGCCTGTTTGTCTGTATAGCTGTGATGCTGTCATGTTCTGCTTTATGTCAGTAGAAAAACATCAACTTAACAGACCTCTTAGGTGTGTTCTGGAGTCATGAAAAATACAAAACGTATGCACAGTGATATACATATGGGCTACAGTTATTAATCTGTCCTTTTCTTCACTGTTTAGAATTATTAAATAGCAGGCATAGATGCAAATACTGAGTTTACCATTCACATCAGTAACTCTCTATTGTGGTAGAATGAACAAATAACTGATATGTGTTATTCATATATTTAAGGGAATGCAAACATTGAAATACTCTCAGAATGGCATTTTAAAATAGTTTTGATAGTTTAATGGAAATTACAAACTGCTATATTTGAAAAATTTGTGAGCACTTCATTTAAGAAATTTGCACTTTCCAACTACTCTTGAACTGAAAGAAACTCAGTGTTATATACACAGGTGCACGCATGCAAACACACTCACTTACTTGTGTTCTAGTGTTGTAGCTGATTTGTGCTCTCACTCCCATCTGTGCCCTTTACAACTGTGACAGCGAATAAAGTTTATCAAATGCCTTTGGTGACTTGAACTGTCAGAAATCAACAAGAATGACTGTTACATTTCTTGGCTTCACCTTCGGGGGGAAAAATCCACTTCCCAAATCTCTTTCCAAACATAGGATTTTCTAAGCTGTCAAAAGCGTACTTGGAAAATAAATCAGAAAAAGAAGGTGAAAAGTACAAAAACATACATTGAATGCTTTTTTTTTTTTTTTTTTCTTCCCCTCCTTCTTTTCTTTTCTCAGCTGAAGAGAATGCAGATTGTATGAGCTTGTATGCAACCTATTATATGAGAAACTCTCAAGCCATATGCTGTTATGGCTGCATTTAGGCAATTAAAGAAAGTTATTTTAATTTAATATTTGACAAACAGTCTGTAAAATTTATTGATAGGTTTAAGGATAAATATCACCTAACAAGCACACTAGCAAATATTGATTCTTATAACTGTCACCAAATGTTCTGTATAAGGATTAACTGTTGGGAAATACATATTTCCTAAAATATACTGACTTCAGATCAGAATTAAAATTTTTCTCATTCCTAGGCCACAGCCGAATGGCTAAGCTCCCTAAAGCTGCATAGACTGTGATTCCAAACTTTGCACCTAGGTTGTGTCCAATCTCGCTGTTTTTTTGCTCAGTGAACTTGTTATTCATTCCAACAATTAAGTAGCTGAATCTGAAGATGTGTCATTTTCTGCACAGCATTTAAAAGCTAGCCTCTGTTTCCCTCCCTCTGAGTGCTTCCTATGTCATATCTATATTTGCTTTTACCCCGTATTTTTTTTCTCCTCCCCTTCCTGACCCATTATACTGCAAGTCTATTGAAAGAATTCTTCTGCAGCCTGAATTCAGCACAAAATCTCAAGAGGAAGATCAAAATAAAAACTTTGGAAACTAATTTTTAAAGCCTGAAGCCGTAACATTGTAATTATGAGTCTCTTCATGCCTTGTGCAAAACAATAATTCCTTCTTTAAGGGAAGAATATGGATGGTTTTCCTATGATGTCCAGGAAAATTAACAGTGAAAGATTGGGAAACATAAGTCTGGCAGATTATTCTTAGGGGTATATGCTTGAAAGTGCATACCCATAAGACTATTAAAATCAAACATCCAGAAGCTTCATTAAAAAGATCACTTTGATGATGAAGTTACAGTGAATAGCGTCAAACATATATTCATATACATTGTGTACCCAAGCACCCATGAAATCATTAGTAATGGAGATCCTTGTCATGGTTCTGGCCCGGTTCAGCCTGGTTCCATCATTAATGGGGTAAAGAGACACACAGACCCATGCCTACGGAAGGGGGGAAGTGAGCGGAAGTGAGGAAGGGAAAAGGTAGGGAAGTGGACATAAAGACAAAACAGTTACAACGACCTAAGGGAATAAACTAATTTATGATAGTGGAATGAGAGATAACGTAATATAACGCTGGAATTGAAGCTAATAAATAAAATAAATGAGAGAGTGTGTCCAAAACCGGAGGCCTTACTGTAATCCTGAAGGTGAGATGGCTGGGGAGAACATACAGCAGTAAGCTGTGGAAAAAGAGGCAGTCTCATGATTTCTGAAATGTTTTATCTTTCCCTCTGGATGGAAAATGGAAACGGAATAGTGAAGTCTTCCGGGAGCTGTATTTCTTCTCTTCTGAACCAGCACTTGGCACTACTGACAATACATGAGAACTGCAGCATTAACTCTTTAACTCCCAGTGCACTAAATGATGTTAAGATGTAGAATACTGACAACAAAAATCATAAAACTATGACAATCCTGAACTGTTTTCTTCTATACACCACTATGAATTATTAATGTGAGCAGGACAATGCTGAAGTTGACGATAACTATAGAATTTTGACATTAGACTTGTTCCTTCTACATGCCAAAAACCTTTCTACCATGTGCCTTTGACAACTGCATCTGTGATGCTTTTGGATGAGCACAGTCCTTGTAAAGATTAAAAATTTAAATACCGTGAAAGAGTAAGGTAAATTACTTGGGGATAAAAACTTAATTTTCTGAATAGCACTGCTATTCCATTTTATTTATAGGTTTGGAAACATACCTCAAATTTTGTTTATTAATTTGCTATGTAGAAATTTGTTAATCTTGTTCTTAAAAGCTTCTATTTGACTCAAGGGTTAAAAAGAAATGTTACTGCTGTTTGACATATAACACAGCACAATGAATATATGCTTTACTTCAAGCTGCAGTTTGGATGAGGCAAGATATTAATCACAATGTAAAGACCTGGAGATCAGGAGATCAAGCCCAGGCCAAAACATGTCTGTAAGGCTAGACATTCAAACTGAGCACAAACCAGTGCTCAGGTATTCAGAATTTCTGAAAAAATAATTTTGCATTGCTAGGAATGTATGAACATAGGAAATAATATTTCTGGTCAGGCAAGTTCTTCAGTTACTGTATTTTCCTATATCTGACAGCACCTAATGCTTTAAGGAAGTAAATCCATCAAGGAAAGTTATGCCTGAAGCATGAAGTTTGATCTTTCCACATTTCTATTCTCATAAGGAAGACAACGTTTTTTCTTATCATTAATTTAATGTCCATATTTCTCCATGCCTCACTTAATTTCTTGTGGGTGAAAGAACTGAATAGACTTTTCTCCAACTACAGTTCTTGATTAGTGGGGGCTGAGCTCTATGCCTGTGTTCTGCCCTTGCTCCTTACCTGGCTTATTAGGATTAGGTAAGCTGGAAATTGTGGGCCTTTAATTTAGAGCATTAGCTGGAGTTTTAGAAGTGGTCACAATTCTTTGTTTGAGACAGAGTATCTTTGAGACCTGGTTCAGTTGCCTCTTCTGTGTCTCAATATGTCATTTACAACTGGCTATAAAAGCATTAACATTGGATTCCTGGAAGGATACTATGAGAACTACTAAAATAAAGATGAAAGAGTGCAAGGAATTTGCACACTTAGAGTTACCATATGACCTAATTGACACAGATACAAATCTGAGTATGATATTCAGTGATTTGTTATTTTCATGTGGCCATGACATTTTTATTTGAAATAAAACAATGCTGAGCAAATACATATTCTTATGACTCAATATCTCATGTCCTTTCTTTGTCTATAATACTTCCAGAGCAGGCATATATGTCCTTTGAGCTAAATTTCTGTGTTTTTTTTTTACTTGTTTTTGTGGTGTTTTTTATGTGTTCCTGTGTGTGATTACTTATGTTTCAGATTAAAAAAGAATAAACCTGCAAGGCTGCAGATGAAAACATTAGAGGCTGGTGACTTCCTGACTGTACTAGGCATCCTTGTGCTACAATTAGTGAAATTACACTAGTAATAGGAAATTTCAATATCTTTATTGACAACCTGGATGAGGGCATTGAGTGCACCCTCAGTAAGTTTGTGGATGACACCAAGTTGGCTGGAAGTGTTGATCTGCTTGGGGGTAGAGAGGCACTACGGAGAAATCTGGACAGGCTGGATAGCTGGGCTGAAGCCAATGGAATGAGGTTCAACAAGGCCAAATGCCAGGTCCAGCACTTTGGCTACAACAACTCCAGGCAATGCTACAGGCTTTGGGCGGAGTGGTTGGAAGACTTCCTAGAGGAAATGGACCTGGGGTTATTGATTGATGTTCAGCTGAACATGAGCCAGCAGTGTGCCCAGGTGGCCAAGAAGGCCAATGGCATTCTGGCTTGCATCAGGAACGGTGTTGCTAGCAGGAACAGGGAAGTGATTGTCCCCCTGTACTCAGCTCTGGTGAGGCCTCACCTCAAGTACTGTGTCCAGTTTTGGGTCCCTCACTGCAAAAAGACATTGAGGCCCTTGGAGCAGGTTCAAAGAAGGGCAACAAAGCTGGTGAGGGGTCTGGAGCACAGGCCTTATGAGGAGCAGCTGAAGGAGCTGGGATTGTTCACTCTGGAGAAGGGGAGGCTCAGGGGAGACCTTATTGCCCTCCATAACTACCTGAAGGGAGGTTGTAGAGAGCTTGGAGTTGGCCTCTTCTCTCATGTAACTGGTGATAGAACTAGAGGGAATGGCTTCAGGCTGCACCAGGGAAGATTTAGGCTGGAAGTTAGGAAATACTACTTTACTGAAAATGTAGTCAGGCACAGGAATGGGTTGCCCAGGGAGGTGGTGGAGTCACCGACCCTGGAGGTGTTCAAGGAACATATGGATGTTGTGTTGAGAGATATGGTTTAGTGAGAACTATTGGTGATAGGTGGATGGTTGGACTGGATGATCTTGTAGGTCTTTTCCAACCTTAGTATTTCTGTGATTCTGTGATTCTAGGAAAAAAAAATAATGAAAAAGCATATGAATATTTGTTCACATATGATCTGTTTTCACAGGTGGAAAAGCACATGCCTTTTCCTCCAGTCAGACACTCCTTCTCAGTGCTACTGTCAGAAGTTTTCTCCAATATCCTGTCATTCAGATATCAAATCCCTGATGACCCATTAGACTTCAACCAAACCAACAACTATAAAGAGCCTTCTGTATAAGCAGTTAGGTTGAGCCTTTATCCTTGACTGTGAAAAGGACAACAAAGAAATGCTAGAACATGATTAAAAAAAGGGAACTCAATTTACTGTTTGACTGTTACATGCACCTGTATATTTATTTCACATAATTTCACATAACACTGCAGGTAAGTCATATATAATTAATATAAGAACTATCTATAATTCACAAATACTTTTGTTTCAGAGATCACAGTGTGAATGTATGGAACAATAGAAGAAAGGATAAAATCAATCATATCAACAGTTTTGGATTTTGGGCTAAGTGGCTTATATATGCATGAAATATAGGACAAACAGAAGATGAAAAGCAAATATTCCACCTCACATCAATATGCATTATTTTATTCTGCTAAACAAATTGAAAATTTCTGAGGTGACACATGTTCATATCTGTCTGTGTAACACATATTTTGTTGAAATGTCGCTTTGTTAAGCATGGATTACAAAAACAAAACATAACAACACAAAACTCAGAACAGACAAAAAGAAAAAGATAAGAAAAAAATAATATTGCCATATAGTTGCATATACATTCTATGCACATGGGGGTGGCCCCAGGCCAGAGCTGCAGCCCATGCGGATGGGGTCTGAGTGACACCCAAAGGGTGGGCCCCATAGTACGGAGCCATGTTGGAGCAGTGCTGGGAGATCTCTGTTCTGTGGGAAGTGCATGGGCACTGCTCGGGGATGGATGGCAGCCATGGGAGAAGCCCATGCGGAGCATGAGAAGAGCGGGTCTGTGGTGGATTGGCGGAGATTGAGCACAGAGATGGACTGACCTCATCCCCGTAGGCCAATTAGGAGTGAAGGTAGAAGATGACATATAGGAGGAAGCTGTTTTTAGGTTGGTTTTGATTCTCACTGCTGTAGTCCATTATTAATTTTCAATAAATTAAGTTTATCTCCCAAGATGACTCTTCTGCCCATGACAGTAAGCATTGTGACTCTTTGTCTTATCTCAACTGTTGAACAGTTTTCCTTGTCCTTTGTGTTCCTAATCCCCTCTTTGTGCTGCATGATATTCCAACAGAAAGAATATTTGTAACATATGTTCAGCATAGAGAATGAATGAAGCTTTTTGGCTCTGACATTCAGCCTGTCCAGTATCTGTGCCTGGATCCCAGTCTCCTCAGTTTTTGGCACCTGTGCATTATCTGACGTCGCAGCCCCACTCCAGTTGCTGGCACAACTGGCGCAAATCTTCACACACACATCTGGCCAGATCTTTCCAGATCTTCCTTGCCAGCTCCAGTGTGTTCCCTTGGCTAGAAATTCACAGGCACTCTTATTCCCAGATCTGGCTCTTAGAGAACTACTCCTTCCCAGTTTCCAGTTTCCAGTCCATTTTACCCTCTGGCTTGCACACACTTGCACTTTCTTCGGTTACAATTCCATAGAAACCTGGCACCTCCAACCTCTCCCCATTGCTACACACAGGCCTCATGCACACACAAACACATCAAACAGAGTCCCTCGTGAGGAAAGAATTAAGTGTAGTTCTACAGTAAGACAACACAGACTGAGCTGATGAGGTACAAGATGTGGCCAGACAAGGGCTATCACTAGCAGACTATACAGGTCGCTCTGAAAATAATGCCTCTATTTATTTCCATGGAAACTAAAACAGATACAAAACATAATAACGCTGTCTGATAGAGCAAGTTCTCACCTACAGAACACTTATTTTTCAACATATCAGTATTAGCTCTGTATTTTCACCATCAGTGAACACGAACCAAATACAGTGGCAGGCTCTTCTAAATGACAGGTCTTATCCTGATCATTCTATGAAAACTGCATTAAACAGTAGTGCCTATCTGCCTGCATTTAATCACAGTAAGAAAAAAATCTTAAACCAGAAACTAAACAAGCATATAAACGTAAATAAGCTGTAATACAGTTAAGTATGTCTCAGGAATTGTCAAGAACCTGCATGCCTTGGTCATAAAAATCTGCACCAGGAGAGGTGACCCACTGTTTTGCAACTGTATGATGGCACAGTTGTTAGGAAAATCTTGCCCATGCAGCCTATCCTTCACTGACCCAAATGGAGAAAGAAGATGCCAAATCTGGACTATACTGTGATTGTGGTAGGACAATCCAGCCAAGATTGGCACTGTGTTCCAGTCTTCAAAATGGTGTGGGGCCTGTCATTATCATGCTGCAAGGGAAAGGTTGTTTTCTCTGATCTGACTCTGGAGGTTGAAGCCTTCATCTTAGTCAGCCTCATGATATAGTGATCAGAGTTGATGGTTTGCCCAGGTTCCAGGAAATCCAGAAAGATAACCCCTTTCCTATTCCAAAAGACAGTGCACATCACTCTATCTGATGAGGGCCTTGAACTTTTTCTTTGATGGAGAATTCACACACTGCTGCTCCATGTACTGCTGTTTTGATTCCAGCTTGTGGTGCCAACAACTTGTCTTATCACCAGTAATAATGTGATCCAGGAAGCCACCATCTTCAGCTTCCTATTGGCTCAACAGGTCCTAAACAGTCTTGCATATGGTGATCTCTCTTTTCCTGTGAGCATTTGTGGGACCTACTTGTCACAAACTTTTGATATTCTGACATAGTCTCTGTCATTTCTAATACATTAAAGCCAATATTCAATTCCATACATAGTTCCCTGGTTTTAATCTGCTGATTTGCATTGATGAGCTGATTGAGATACTTTTCATCTGTGGTGTGAAATCTATGCCTGGCCACATGGAATGTGGGCTGTCTTTCATGTTGTTATCATCACTGCTGAAATTGACATTTTGTCCACATGAATGTTCAGCAAATGTCAATTAATGTCAATGGGTGCCATTCTTTCTGCATGGAAAAGAAAGCAATAAAACATAACATAATAAAATGTAATATTGGAGGTAAGGTTCTGTCTCCTGCCATACCACCATCTACATCATGGGCCAATCTAATAAATAGGAGGCATATTTTCCAGAGCAGTCCGTGCATATGATCAGATCTTTTAATCTTTTTATCCCTTTATTTCCACATTCTTGCTCCTCTCCAGTTCATTAAACATTTCCCTTGTCCTACCTTTGCTTATTTCCACAACATCCTATAATAAGTCACACGTGATCACCATCTGCTTTTCTCCTGAATTCTTGTATAAGTCCCAAACCTTTAGACTAAAGGTTGGATCATGTTAGTGTGATGAGTTTTGGACCTGAAAAAAAAGGCTGAGGGGAAGCTGAGACAGCCCTGGGAAGGATCCAAACAAGGGGGTCACTTCTCCAGAGTACTGGATTTGGTGACCTTCTCTTAGTCAGCTTCAGGTGTGTTATGTTCAGTGTAAAATCAAAAGCAAGATGAAGGGGCATTAGCTGTGGCTATTCCCATATTCAGCACGGTATCAGTTCATATTGATGAAATAAAAACCTGAAATAGACTGATGTGGGTAAAGGGAAGCATCTCGGAAGGCAATCTTTTGATCCTAACCTAAATGTTCTTAGATTACTGAATGTTAATTTAGAAAGAGCACAGATTAATTTATATTCCAAAACCACAAACACTAAAATAGAATTAAGCTTCAAAAAAAACTACAAATGATACCAAAGTACATGTGCATGTGTTGGTGTGCATGTACATGTATGCATGTGATTACTGTTTGGAATCTGAGATTTTTTGATATTTTTTATTTTGCTGTTATAGTGGAAGAAACGAAAACAAAAGGCTAAACAGACAGAGTGTGGAACTTCAGAAGACAGAGACAAATATATTGAGCAACGCACAGCAAGTGTAATCATCAGATCAGCTGTATCGACCTGACAGAGACATTTTATGCTGGCTAATGTCCTATTGAAAGTACTAAAGAGAAACAGGGAGCTTTGAAGCAGTACTTTGAATCCAATTTTAAGGCTATTGCTGCTGTCTCAGCTGAATGACAAGTGCAGAGCTGTCTCATATATGAGTCAAGTGAACAAGTGGTGCAAATCCAAAGTATATTTAAAAAAAAAATGTTTTATTTTGATGTAATTTCCAAGATTTATAAGATTGATGCAATTTAAAATGTTGTTCCTTTGTGTTATGTCACAGAGAAAAAGGGATGTTTGGAAGAAAATGTATGGGACAGTATTTTTTCTGAATCAGTCACTTCTTATAACTGTGGCCATTACTGTTGATACTGAAGTGCTGCAGATGTAACAAGCAAAATTTTTATTTTGGAACTGCAGATATGTAATGTAATAAATCTACGAAACTATAACTGTTTCCCACATGTTCTATGTATTCTACATACAGTAAGAAAGAAATTGGAGGACTTAGAATTTTATCTATGATTGAGCTTTTTTGAATTAGAATTTGATTTCCCCGTAAATAAACTAAGATTTTATTGGTGCCTAGAGGAACAATCAAACATTATCAGCTTAGATCTGTTTTTACACATACTGTGGGAGAACCATAGTCAGTTTGTTTACACATATCTTGAAAAACAATACAAACTTCCTTCCTTCATAAGGAGGGTAGCTTAGCTTTATCAACATGGTAAATCTCTCTTATTTTCCCTGCCTGTGACTTATAAAATATAGGGACATGATTCATCTCATAGCACAAAAGAACGATTGGAATGGTTAAGGGTAAATCAAAGCATAACTTTGAAAGGCATAAAATAAGCTAGCTGAAAATAAACAATATTCTGGGAAAAATAGTATCAAAACATGAAAACATGAATAGAACTTGGCTACAGAACCAACATAGTAGGTGGTTATGAAAATACATATTTATAAATATTATCTGAAACCTCAATTTCAGGCAAGACTCCTGGAAATTTGCCTTGATTATGGTACATCATAGTCCTGGAATTTCATACTCTTCCAATTTAATTTTTCTTACAGACCAACTGACATGAAAACAGGAAAAAAAGTTGATTTAATTAAAACTCTGTAAAAAGATATTTTAACTATAAAAGATGGAATATCTACAATTTTCCAGCAGTTAATTCCACTGTTTAAGTAGACAGTAGTGTTCTAATTACAATTTCCATTTACTTGTCTTTGTTCCAGGCTTGGGATTTCTGTTATGTTAGTTTTGGGGTGTTAGGTCAAGGAGGTGACCTTGATTTCATTCTTGCTGACTCATACTATTTTGTTGCAGTTGGTTGAACTAAAGTTACAGATTTGCTACTGGGTCATGGACAATTGCATGAGAATTTTATCAATTTCAGTAAAGACTGGGGAGAAACGTATAACAGCTTTCGGTGGAATGATTTTCCTAAACAGTGACAGTGAGCAATCAACGTTAATGTCAAGTTTGTGATTAATAGAGGTTGGGAACTACAGCACCAATGGCAACTAGGCACATCTCATTTATATATTTACAAATGTTGTGCATAAATATTGTACCAGAATGACTATTCTCTCTGCATTAGAACTACAGCTAAAGATATCAGTCGTTTGGTTGCAAGTAAGTAGCGTTTCCTGTCCAGAACTAAGAAGAAGAAGCAGTCAGTGGTTACAGGACTGAGAACTCAACCATTTGTATCATAGATATTTTGAATTTTAAACTTTGAATAGAAAAATATTATCAGTCCTCCCCAAAGTGGGATTTACTAGCATGTGTAAGAATGACATGAAAATGTTTTGCCTGCTTTAATTCAGTGGTTCAGAGGAGTGAGAGGGCTCTGTGATATTATTGTGACAGTTTCTAGAAGAGACAATTTCTGTCTTGGTTAACAAGGTAATCCTGGGCCAATTCCTTTAATTTCCTCAAACCGTTAATCTATAGATTTGGTTCAGAAGGTTTAAGTGTTTCAAAAGGTCCCTGTGAATCAGGCTGCATTTGTTTTCCCTAACTGAAGTCATTTTGCTAAATGTTCAAGTCAGTCTGCTATTTGTACAATTGTAAGTAATTCTTTCAATGGCAGCTATTCTATCTGGCCACTTTTCTCTGAAAGTGTGCTGTCAGTGTCCATACTGAAAACAATTTAACTCTTGGATGGATTTGTAACCTTTGATTCTGATTTATTCAGATAGATACATGCTGAGAACATTGCTTACTATTGATACCTATCTGTTAGTGTGAGCTTCCAAAAACAGTGCTTGCCTTATTAAAGACGTAGCTGCCAGATTTATGTTATCTAAGTGAGTAAGTGCTATAGTTTTGCAGTACTTTACCTTCTAGAGATGGGGTTATCTGACATCGTTTTATGCAGATAAACTTTTGCATTTGACTTATTGGTCATAAAGTCAGAATTCATAAGCAGTTCTTACCGAGCTGTGGGACTTTTATTGCATTTCATTTATCATTAAATGCAAGGGGCAGGTATCATCAGCAAAATCTATATCTTCAGAGATTCGAGATTTTAATCCCCACATTTCATGTTTTTAGGCAAGAAATTTCATGGGAAAGAGAAAAATGGTGCTAAGGACAACACTGAGGAGACATGACTTTGTTTAATGGCAGTAGTGCCCACTAATCAGAACTGGTCAATTCACAGCACACTTCTCAACTTCTTGAAGATTCCAGAAAGTATGGGTACTTTTGTAAAGGAATCATTAATATCAGTATCTGATATTTTTATCAGTATCAGTATAAAAAGCTTTTTGAAAATAGATGAAGGGCAGAAAGAAAGATTACTTTCATTATTTTATTTAGTGACAAAATGTAATAAGAATATAGCTCATAAATAGAACAGAATCATCTCCTCAAGTTCTGCTCTTATTGGCTCCGAGATTTCAGTTTCCTTCCTTCCTTTTTTTTTTTTTTTTTTTCCTAAATGATGTTTTTTTTCTTAGTAATGTTTTGGTAATATGAACACGTTATAAAACAAATTTATTAGTATCTTTATGTATACATTCTTCTGCAATTTTTATTGTTTCATATTAATTTTATTCTAATATAATACACTTTACAAAGTCCATTTTTGTCCAGGAAATATCATGAATGCATCTTATATTTAATACAGAATACCTATTTACCTATATTATTTAGGTATATTGTTTACTTCCCATAAATATTACCTATTTACTTTCACTAAGTCCCACTTTTTTACATGTTTCCAAAATGAAGAAAAGATCAGAAGAAGAACCATGGACAGAGTGTCAGGTTATGTTATTACATTCTCAGAAGTCCTTGGATGGTTACTTGATATTTGTAGAAATAGTTGCATAACCCAAAATTTTTATAAATTACACTGAAAAAAAACAAAACCAAAAACCAATCTTCTTTCTATATTTAGTATCTGACATCACCTATTTATTTTGTAGCTTTTCTTCTTTAAAAGTAAGAAGCTAAGACTGGCATATCAAACTATCTAAATATTATAGAAATAATTTAATTAAAGTTTTCCTAACAATTAGTTCAATTAACTTGTCCATTTGGAATTCTATTTTAAAGATCAGGTAGTATATTTTGCCAAAATAACCCAAAGCTGCTGATCTTAAAATTAGTTCTTCAAGGGTTCCTAAATATATTTTATACTCAAACTTGTATTTCACGCTTTATATTTTCAGATTATGAATCACAATGAATTTATGGGAATAAAAATATAAGTGTAGATGGGTTGTACTTTTCTTGTGAAGTCCACATCATCTGCTAGATTAAGGTTACTTTTAGTTCATCTGTTTATAATTATGGAAAATACTTCAAGACTCCTGTTTCAAACTGTACTTTGTTCCTCTTCTGTAAACTGTCTCCCCTGGAAATTAAGTGGGAAACTTGAGATATGTGGAAACACTGAACCATCTGTTGTTTGAGACAGAATCACAGAATGTCCAGGGTTGGAAGGGACCTCGAGGATCATGAATCTCCAATCCCCTGCCACATGCAGGGCCACCAATCTCCCCATTTAATGCCAGACCAGGCTGCCCAGGGCCCCATCCAACCTGGTCTTGAACACCTCCAGGGATGGGGCATCCACAACCTCTCTGGGCAGCCTGCTCCAGTACTTCACCACTCTCTCTGTCAAGAATTTCTCCCTGACATCCAACCTAAATCTCCCCTCCCTCAACTTTAAAACCATTTCCCCCCGTCCTGCAGTTATCTACCCTTTCAAAGAGTTGATTCCCCTCCCCTCTATAGGCTCCCTTTAGGTACTGAAACGCTGCAATGAGGTCTCCCCTCAGCCTTCTTTTCTCCAGGCTGAACAAGTCCAGCTTCCTCAGCCTGTCTTCACAGGGGAGGTGCTCCAGTCCCCTGATCATCTTTGTGGCCTTCCTCTGGACCCTCTCCAACAGCTCTCTGTCTTTTTTGCACTGGGGGCTCCACACTTGGACGTGGCATTCCAGATAGGGCCTCACAAGAGCAGAGGGGGACAATCACCTCCCTGTCCCTGCTGGCCACCCCTCCTTTGATGGAGCCCAGGATACCATTTGCCTTCTGAGCCACAAGGGCACACTGTTGGCTCATATTAAGTTTCTCCTCTATCAAGACCCCCAGGCCCTTCTCCACAGGGCTGCTCTCAAGGATGGCTCCTTCCAGTTTGTATGGATGCCTGGGATTCCTCTGGCCCAAGTGCAAAACTCTGCACTTTGCCATGTTGAACCTCATTATGTTCACCTGGGCCCAGCTTTCTAGCCTCTCGAGGTCCTTCTGAATGGCATCCTTCAACTGTGTCAACTGCACCACTCAGCTTGGTGTTGTCAGCAAACTTGCTGAGGGTGCACTCGATTCTGTCATTGATGTAATTGATAAAGATGTTAAACAGCACTGGACTCCAAGGCAGACCCCTGGGGGACGCCGCTCGTTATCAGCCTCCACCTGGACGTAGAGCCATTGATGACCACCCTCTGTCTGTGGCCTTTCAGCCAGTTTCTTATCCATTGAGTGGTCCACCCATCAAATCCACATCCCCCCAATTTGGAGATAAGGATGTGGTGGGGGGACCATGTCAAAGGCCTTGCTCAAGTCCAGGTAAATGACATTGGTCACCTTTCTCTTGTCCACCAATGCCATCACTCCATTATAGAAGGCCACCAGTTGGTTAAGCATGACCTCCCTCCAGCTGAGCTGGATGTCACAGACCACACGCCCATTTCTCATGTGATCAAGCATGTCATCCAGGATGATCTCTTCCATGAGCTTCCCAGGCACAGAGGTGAGACTCACCGGCCTGTAGTTCCCAGGGTCCTCCTTGCTCCCTTTCTTGTAAATGGGAGTGATGTGACCCCTTCTCCAGTCATCTGGAACCTCACCTGACAGCCACAGCTTTTCAAATATGATGGGGAGCAGCTTGGCAACCACCTCAGCCAGCTCCTTCAGAACCCTGGGATGCACGCCATCTGGCTCCATACACTTGTACACATTCAGTCTCATGAGGTGGTCTCGGACTTGCTCTGTCCTCACAGAAGGTGGGGGGTTTACCACACCAGTCCCCGCCTAGATGTTTAGGGATTCAGGACTCAGGGATGTGAGAAGTACTGGAATCCTGGACGCCAGTGAAGACCAAGGCAAAGAACTCATTCAGTACGTCAGCCTTCTCTTCGTCCGTTGAAGCCAGTTCTTCTTTTACATTTACCAAAGGAGGTACACTCACTTTGGCCTGTCTCTTCTGGCCAATGTACCTGTAGAAAGTCTTCCTATTGTTTTTTACATTCCTCGCCAAGTTCAGTTCTGTCTGCGCCTTGGCTTTCCTGATCGCATATATGCAAGTCCGGCAACAATAGATGACCAGAAACAATATAGTCCGGAGACAATAGATGATGATAAAGACTAAAATTATTTAGTTAATTTCTAGAAGAGGAATAGAAATCAGAGCTTGCTACTTCAATTGAAATTACAGTTTCTAAAGATATCAGTTATACTGTGCAGCATTTTAACATACTACCTAAGCATGTTATAAAGTATGTACCTCTTTTTAAGATTTAAGCAACATTCTTAAAAAAAATTAAAAAAAAATCAATTGAAGATTGCCATTCAGAGGTACAAATAGTGAAGAAGAGACATTACAAACAGGAGGTGGTATTACTAACAAGATACCTCTGAGACAGGAAGAGCAGTCATACCTGGAAATGAGAACCAACAGTTAATTTTGGAGTGTGTCTAAGCAGTAGGAGCTAGGATATATAGTGTAGCAACCCCACTGAAATACAGTTTTGGTCTGAAAGGACTACGTGCAAGTGGATAATAATGAGCTACTGAAAGTGCACATCAGAAAACATTTCCACGATCCAAATTCTCTTAACTGGAGAAATTTGATTGGTTAATAGAAGACAGGGCAGTTAAGAATAAGATTTAAAAATGTTGTAGGTGCTATGGTACAGGTAGTTTCAGTGCTTAACTTTTAATTTTTCTTCTGTTTTTAGTGGAATTGATAACCCAGAGTGAAATACACAAGTCAAATGCCTTTCTTAGCTAATGTATGGTGAGAATTAGGAACTTTAGCATGCTGCTCTAAAACAATTTAGCATTCAGCGCAGGCAGCTGTCTAGACACAGCAAATAAGAAATACTGAGTATATGTTAATGACTGCCACTATCTGCATCCATCCTAAGTAATCCACCCTTGAAGATGGGTGCCAATTCTGCTTCCTTGAAGTATGAAGCAGACAAATGTGCCCAAAAGAAGAACATCAACAGGAGAGAACTATCTTGCCCAGACAGAGGCACTTCTGGGTATGTGAAGGGGTGATACGTAGGCATTTGGGAAAGATAAGTAAAATAATGCAGCTGCTTACAGTGTTTACAAGTCCTTTATAGTTAGCCAGGAGTATCATTGATTTGCAGGTATTTCAATTTCGATTGTAAGCATATGAGTCTTTATGATCTGGCTGCAGGTTATTTTCAGCACTATTATAGAAAGCACAGCAGAGTGGAACTTGGTTTCTCTGTGGGATATTGTATTAGTCCATCTACTTTAGCAGGAAAATGAATTTTAAACAACTTTTATAGCTGTTGACATCTATCAGGTAATTATGCTATCCAAAAGACACCATTTCTTCCCTCTCCATAGCTCTGTGTGGGAGAAACAGAATAAGGACAGAATACCTCCTCAAAATAGCAGCAATATTCCTTTGAAATGCAAACTGAGGTTATAGAGAGCTCTTGTTAATGATATGCCATTTTTCTTCCAAATTTTGGAAGTTTCTGTTTTAGAAATTCTTTTCAGCTGCTACAGGGCAAAAGCATTTAGAACCAAGGATTTGGTAGGTTACAAGCCTTTCAGTTCACCTTCTGCAGACACTGTTAAAATCCATACCAAGATAAATAATATTCTGAAAGTGACTTTCAGATTGTTAGACCAATAAAAACAATAATGTTTTATCCTGAGACTGTACTCCAAAGAGGTCTATTACTTTCTTATTTCAGTCCCAGTGTCCTTGTGTCTGATTAGGGCGTCTGTTTTAGCTGATCAGTGTAAACTAGATGCATACAGTAATACCCTCAGGAAACATCTGAAACACACATAGAATAGACAGCCACAGACAGGAAGGTAATTGTCATCTGTTAAGTTGGGAAAGCTATTATGTATACTGTTTCTGGTTTATGCATGGACAAGGAAAAGTGGGAGGATTTGGGTTATCTGATTATACCTTAATTGAGCAACAGCTTTTTTCAAAATAGCATTTCTGAGCAAAACCACCTTATGCTAGCCGATGATCATGGAAGTGAGAAAAAAGTATTGTTTAAAGTCATAAATTTTGTTTCCTTGTAATAGAATATACTTTTTGTTAGGAAAAAAATTTTGACAGCTTTTTCCTGAGTGTGAAACATAAAAGGGATAGTTACTGTTGTGGTGGTAACAATTTTGTGACGAATGCACAATAATAATTGTGCCCAATGTCATTAACATAAGTCTGTGCAGCACAGATTAATTTTATGCATTATGAAATGCACTCAGCTCTTTTATAACCCACTTCATAATCAAGAGAAAGGTTAATCTCTATTTTTCATTATAAATCTTTATCAACTAAGATCTAAGAGTTGTTTTTAGGACTTGTAAACACAGGCAAAACAGTGCAATCCAAGCTTTTTCACGCTCTTTAACATTTCATTATATTGTCATTTGATCTACTATTCTGTGGCACTTGTGACACAAATCAATATCTTAGTTCTAGCTTATTATTGTACTCACTGAAATATATGATGACTAAATACTGTGTGTGCTAGAATCATAGAACATCCTGAGTTGGAAGGGACCCAAATCCTGTCTCCACAGAATACCACCCAATTGAAACCATAATTCTGAGAGCATTTTCCAAACACCTTGAATTCTGCCAGCCTTGGTGCCATGACCACTGCCCTGTTACAGGGCCTGACTACCCTCTTGGTAAAGCTTACTTTCCTGATATCCAATTTACTTGTTCAATTCCTACAGTATCTTGAACTAGAAGATGTAAAATCATAGAATCACAGATTTATAGAATGGCTTGGGTTGGAAGTGACATTTAAATATCATCTTCCCTTCCACTGCCAGTATTGCCACCCACTACATGAAGTTGCCCAGGGCCCAATCTTGATCTTGAACACTTCCACGAATGGGGCAGCCACAACTTCTCTGGGCAACCTGGGCAACTAGTCTTTGAGCTGCAACAGCTCCATATCTTTCTTGTGCTGGAGGCCTTAGACCTGGATGCAGTCCACCCAGATGGAGTCTCAAAAAGGCAGAACAGAGGGGGACAATCACTTCCCATCTTAACTTTGGCTAGGATGGAATTGTTTTCTTCAGAGTGTCTGGTATGATGCTATGTTTTGGTTCTAGGAGAAAAATAATGTTGATAACATACAGTATTTATAATTGCTGCTAAGCAGTGTTGTACCGAGCTAAGGCTATTCTCAGGGAAGGACCAAAGGAGCAGGGAGGGAACTGAAAGAGGACAGTTGACTTAACCTGGCCAAAGGGATATTCCATACTATATGACTTTGTGTGGAAGGAGTTTTCAGCGCGTGGGAGTTCATCTCTCTCTCTTCTGTGTTCAGTGGGCTAGCTGGGCAACAAGCAATTTTTTTTGTGCATTGCTTGTTATGTATATTCATATATATATATATCTATAACTATAGTCATAACTATTGTCCTCTATCTTAGTAAATAATTTTATCTCAACTCATGAGTTCTACTTCATTGTTTTTTTTTTTCCCCCAAATTTTTCCCTCATCTCCCTGTGAAGTTGGGTAGTGAGTGAACAATCATGTACTCAGTGTATGAGTACTCATACACAGTGTATGAGTACTCATACACATACACAACAATGGTACTCAGCCATCTGCTGGGTTAAACCACAATGCCTCTCATCCTCTGCTAACCACCCCTCCTTTAATACAGCCCAGGATATTGCTAGCCTTCTGAGTGACAAGCACACACCATTGGTTTTTTGTTCCCAAAGATCCTCAAGTTTTTCTAAACAGGGCTGCTCTCATTGACTTTTCTCAGTCTGCATATATATATCTGGGATTGCCCTGAACCAAGTGCAATACCTTGCCTCATCAAAACTCATTAGATTCAAATAGGCCTACCTTTCAAGCTTGTCCATATTCCTTTGTATTAACGTTATATTCTGAGATATAAATGTTGCTTAAGAGAGAGGGTTGAAGAGTATGCTTTATGTGGAATGTTTGTATTAATTACTAAATTAATTACTGAAATATTTTATTCTATAACGATGTTTTTTTGTGGCTATTATAATCACTGGTTTTTTGTTTGTTTGTTTGTTTGTTTGTTTTTACAGAATACTGTAAGATGGCTTCATTAAGTTATTTAATTTATTAACGGTATTTATATGTATGCATGATTTCTTTATTTACGTATTACTTATTCACTGTAGTGTTTTTAATGTCTAAAGGAAGTACACCAAGAATAAAAAAAAGATATCATAGATATCATATGCAGACTTATGGAAGTGTTATCCAACAATATTTGGCACCTTACTAATACGTCAAAGAGAGGGATGGAGATGAAATTTTACGAAACTGAAAACATCAGATTTGTAGTAAGCAGATTCCTTTGTTTCATAATTTTATTTTTGAGTTTTCCTTAAAAAATGCCACCCATGCACCCGCTGTCTTGCCCAATCTCCTCTGTCAACTTTGTTCTTTGAGCAAATTAAAGAAATTAAAAAAATCACCATAAAATTCTGTTCAAGTTGAGAGAACCTGCACAGAAATATAATGAGTTGAGAGACTGAACATGTATATCAAATCCAAACATTGACAAAAACCCAAACACTTTGGCAATGGTAGCTAAAACATATCACATGTGTCTTGGAATTTAATGAGCTTAACAGAGCTGTTACTTTATCTAGTTCAAAGTGAAAATCAAAGTATACATGTTTTAGCTAAGGTAGTATCATAATGAACTGATTTCTCATTATGTAAACTGAAATAAAATAGGCTTCCACAGAAAATTAAAAATGTTTAATGTAGGCGCTTTCTTTCTCTGTGGAATCATGTTCCTTTTCCTCCTTCTCTACAATGTTACTTTTACATCCTCTTAATAAAGAGAGCAAAGAAGACACTAATTTGCCAGCCTTCAAGAACTTCTAGGCCACAAACATTTATCATCTGTTTGACTTATATGACACAGCTGCTATTTGCTTCCCTTTTTCGCCATGCACTACAATTGCAACACCCAGGAGTCAGTTCTTTACATTCAAACACCTGTTTTTTGAGTTTGAAAGGGTTAGTGTCTTACACCTGTCTTGTCCTATAAACTAGATGGGCACATGGGAACCAATTTGCAAAAGGAAGTAAGTGAAAGACACAGCAATATAGTGAAGACACAAATATGAAAAAGCAGTTTAATATTGTGCTCATTTGTAGAATACAAGCTTTTGTGTCCATATTATCTGTTTATTTAAGACCTTATAGAGTTTTTTATGTGTGGAGGATCCTAGGATGCAGAAATATTACCTTTCCATAAAGAGGCGGTTGTTGCCTGGTTCAGAGCAACTGGTTCTATGAAATAAATTAATTACGCATAGAACTCGTTCTCTTTCTCTTGATTTTTAATTTTTGCATTAGGGTGCAGCTTGTTGTTAGGGGTAGAGCAAAGTGCATTGGCTTTTTTTAGGTCTTTCCATACAGATTTTATCTTGTCATTTTAAGTACGGGCGAACATGACAAGTCAGAGTACTTTAATGTACATCTCTAGTGTGAAATGTGTACAAAGAATATGCATCATTCTGAAGATTATAAAGGAACTGGAGAAGTTTCTTCTGAATGTTACATTCCTTCTATAAAGGCATCAAATAAATTACCAGGACTATCAAATATTCTTGATCATTTTTTATTGACAACTAAAACTATAAAAAATTTTCACTACTCATACCAATATATCATTAGTGTAACATAGGAATAGACTGCAGCCAGTATCTTTATCAGTGTGTTGTACTGATACTGCATCAACAAAATACACTCTTTAAGTACTGCCCTTCATAACTAAGCCATTTAAATCTGCTGGTTAATATCTGCATCCATTGCAAATTTTCCTAAATATACTGAAGCATGAGAAAAAACATAGTTAATTGGGCTGAGATTACATACTTACATTACATCATAAACATCTAACTAATGGAAAATAAATGGTAGAATTGTGCCAAAATGTTATGCAAAAGACAAAACACTTAACGCTTCAACATTTTAAATTACTTTTACCAACTAATTTTAATTTTAGCCTGCCTGACTAGAAAGATACTTTCTAAAAAGAAGCATTTCAGTAAGTTCTGTGGGATACAGTTGGCTCAATTCTGGTTTTATATTTTTTCTATACAATAAAAAAAGCTACAACTCTGAACATGCTTCCTGAAGTGAAAGAATATTCTTGAGCTTTAATCCAAAATGCAAACATAAAGAATTTCTATGTCAGTACTTCTCCAAATCTTAATCAGTTTTATCGTAGCAAACAAAAAGCTTTTTGATAATTCCGTTGTCTTCATAATCATCTGCAACCCCAAAGAAAAATACCATTTCTCTGAAAGCTAGCATATCAGAGCAAGACAATCAAAGGATGCTAGTCTTTAAAAGATTTTTAAAAATGAGACTTCTAAATACTTTAAAAAGTGTAAATTAAGCTTAGCTTAACAACAACTTGTTATTAACATAACAGTAATTTTTTATATTCCCAGAGAGTAAATCATTTTCAAATGTTACACTGACTGCTGACCTGAACTGTTAATGTACTCTCTGCAGGTTTTCTATGAGTTGTAATGCTCAGTATCAAACCCCTTACTTTCAAAGAAATGGTTATTAGAATGGAATATTCCTGGATAGTTAATATTCTTCAAAGTGTACTGTGCATAGTATATATCTAATATTGTACACGCATGTAATACCAATAATCATCAGATACTCCCAGAATGAACAGTGAGGAAAAGCTGAATGGCATGTTTGTCATGCAGAAGAACAGGCACAAAGAAGCATGATTTCAGGAGAATTTCAGTAGTTTGAATGGAAAAAAAAAAAAAAAAAAGATGGAGAATTCCCAAGTTTTTAAGCACACGGTATGAGGAAATTGTTGTCAGCCCTTTATGTGCAGTTTATTCTAATTTTGTCGAATACTGGACCTGAGATGTAGGAAGTTAGAAGAAGCTGAAAAAGGGAGGCTCTATGGGTCACAATAATGGAATATTTTACAAATTTGAGAAGCTTTGGCTCCAAGATGCTGTCTCCCCTCAACTTTTTGCACATCATTCAAAATCTGTCTCTATATTACATCCCTGACATGTTTACTCACTGTTGATGTTATAGAGGATTGTGAGAAGTGAATGTCTCTGTACAGTTCTGGTTCTGATCTTACAGTAGCTATGGCAGGTCTGGAAAACTTCAGAGAAAGTCAAAAAGGAAGATCAAAATGAAGAATTAGTTTTCACAACAGGAAGTGGTATTTCAGACTGTGGGGTGAAAAAAAGATTACTTTTACACTGACATCTAGGAAATCATGAGTTACATGGAACAGAAGACTAAAGAATTGTTCACTTTTTTAGTATTATTAAAAAAAGCAATCCAAATCAAGTTTGAATAAAAAAAATCAAACAGTAGTTTATTGTGAAAAAGGTGTAATGGTGTGTGGAAACAAGAGGCAAAAAAATGGTTATACATATTATTACATGTTTACATGACTCTTCAGGGAGACTAGAGAAGTATTTGGATAAGAAATATACAGGAGATATGAAATACAGAAATTCACTGCGTCAGGAAATCCCCAAGTTAGAATAGATGAAAATAGGATACTTGAAAGGGGGATTACATATATGCAGCTTGCTATGAAAGTATTGCTCTCTATTTATTTCCATGGAAACTCCAACAGATACAAAGAGCACAGTAACACAACTTGGTAGAGAAAAGTCGCAGCTACAAAACTCTGTCTTTTGATGTAGTCACCAACATTAGCTCTGTGTTTTTGCCAGCAAACAACAGGAGCCTGCATGCCACAATCATAAATATCTGCATCAGTAGAAGCAACCATTGTTTCCCAGTTACTATGATGGCACTATTGCTAAGAAAAGGTTGCACATACAACCTGTCTTGGAATTCAGAATGTGTCACATGCAGACTTTATGGTGGGTGTGATAGGGTAGCTCAGCCAAGATTGGTGGCTCTATGGTCTCCAAAGTGGTATGAGGCCTGGTGCCAAGAGAACAGTTGTCTTTCATTTTGCAAGAGAAAAGTTGTCTTCTTTGACTTAACTCTGGAGGTTGGAGTCTTCATCTGTCAGCATTGTGATGTAGTGGCAAGAACTGATGGTTGGTCCAGGTTCCAGGAAATCCAGAAGGACCAATGATATCCCCTATCCCAAACAACACTGCACATCTTGAAATTTTTCCTTAAAGAAAATTCACATGATGCCATCTAATGGATTACTGCTTTCCCTCCTTCTCATAACGGTGACACCATATCTTGTAACTGGTAATCACAGAATCATAGAAAAGCCTGGGTTGAAAAGGACCATAATGATCATCTAGTTTCAATCTCCTGCTGTGGGCAGGGTCACCAACCACTAGACCAGGCTGCCCAGAGACACATCCAGCCTGGCTTTGAATGTCTCCAGAGATGGGGACACCACAACCTCTTTGGGCAACCTGTTCCAGTGTGTCATCACCCTCTGCATGAAAAAATTCCTCCTAATATTTAACCTAAACCTCCCCCTCTCAGTTTAAAACCAACCACCCTTGGCCTACCACTATCCACTCATGTAAACAGTTGTTACCCTTTCTGTTTGTATACTCTTTTAAAATATTGGAAGACCACAATAATGTCTCCCCGAAGCCTTCTCTTCTCCAAATTAAACAAGCCCAGTTCCCAGAACCTTTCCTCATAGGAGAGGTGTTCTCTTCTGATCATCTTAGTGGCCCTCTTCTGGACCTGTTCCAAGAGCTCCATGTTTTTTTCATGTTGGGGGCCTGTCTCACTCCAATTTACAGGAGGGAGAAGAGGTTATTTGAAATATGTATACCCGGAGTGAGATTGAGAAGCAACGGTTCAAATGTTGGTCTGACCAGTTTATTACAAGTCCTAGCCATTTTTAGGGAAATGGGGAAGGGAAGGTGAGCGATAGGAAAGGTAGGAAATATAAGCAAGGAGTCTCTGTAGAGAGCAAAAGAGATAGTCACCACCGTGGGTCCAGTGAGGTACGTGGCAGATCCATTGATCTCAGGAACTCATCTGATCACCACGGGGGATGGGAGACAGCCAGGGAGCTCCGCAGCAAGCAGGCCTCAGGAGTTCTTTTGAAGAGGTTTTCCCCTCAGGGAATTTTCTGTCAAAGGTGTCTTTGGGAGTTTGTCTCCAAAGTCCCTAGCTTAGTGAGGGCCTTTTATCCCCCATTTCAGTGGGTTTTTTTTCTTCTTCTTTTCTCTCAGTTTAGGTGTGACATACCTGGCCCAACAGATAAGCCAGCAGGGAGGGGTGCCTTCATTGCCATGCGCAAGCATTATCGCCTTTTGCAGTGGTCAGCTCCTTCAAGCAGCACCCCTGAAAAAGACTGCTTGTCCCGCTTCTGCTTATCTTTGCAATTATAAGCAGAGGTACAGTGGCACGGTGACATCCACCATTCACCCTCCTAGATGATTAGCAGTTGTCAGAGTCTTATCACCAAAAAGCCTCACGAAGTAAGCTTTGAGACAAAGAAGAAAAACAGTTTGTCTTTCACAGGGCCCCAGATATGAATACAGTACTCCAGATGGGGGTACAGTCACCTCCCTCTCTGCTGGCCCCCATTTTCTTAATGCTGCCCAGAACACTTTTGGCCTTCCAGGCTGCAAGCACACACTCATGGGCTCATGTCCAGCTTCTCATCCAACAGGACCCCCAAGTCCTTCTCCATACGCTGCTTTCAAGGGGTTCTTCCCCCATTTTGCATAAATACTTGGGGTTGCCTCATTCCAGCTAGAGCACCCTGCACTTGGCCTTCTTGTACCTCATTATTTTCTCATGGGCCCACTTCTCTAGCCTGTCCAGGTCCCTCTGGATAGCTTCTCATCCCTCCAGTGTGTCAAATGCACTCTTCAGCTTGGTGTCATCTACAAACCTGCTGAGGGTGCTCTTGATGCCATCATCTATGTCTATGATGAAGATGTTGAAGAGCAGTGGTCCCAAGACCAACCCCTGAGGGACACCGTTTGTGACTGGCCTCCACCCTGACACAGAATCATTGATCACAACTCTCTGGCTGTCCAGTCAATCAATTCTTAATCCATCAAACAGTCCATCCTTCAAGCCCATACCACTCCAATTTAGAGAGAAGAATATAGTGAGGTACAGTGGCAAAAAATGACTTGATCCAAGAAAGTGTTACCTTCAGCTTTGTTTTGCTACAATGGGTCCTGACAAACTTCCATGTGGTCTCATTTTTGCTGTGTGAGCATTCGTGGGACCCACTTGGCGTAAAATTTGCAATATTTCAATGTTCCCATCATTATTTTCAATGTACTGAAGCCAATTTTAATCTCTTTATTCAGTTTTCTGTTGTAATCTACTGTTTTACATGGGTGAGCAGATCAAGATGCTCTTCATTTCATGATGTGATAGCTGTACATGGACTTCTTGGACGTAGGTCATCTTTCACATTGCTGCCATCAATGCTGAAATGCTGCTGAAGTGCACTCATTGCCTCATATTGTTAACATCCACAGTTTGGTCTCCACAAATGTTCTGCAAGCATCAGTGAATGTCAGTGGGTGTAATTTTTTCCACATGGAAGAATTCAATGATACAACTTTCCTTCATTTGTATTTCCATGCCAGATGCCATTCTCTCAGATTGGCTCTCTGCTGCTATCTGTCACACAACAACAAAATGTAATGGAACATTGGAGGGAAGGCTCAGCTTCTAGTACCATACCACTAACAACAACCTTTGACATCATGGACCAACATAACAAAATAGGAAGCATAACTTTTAGGGCTGCCATTGTGTACATTCTAATTTCTCTCTTCCTGAGGTAGCATCTATCATCATTCTCAGAAATCAGAGATTAGGTTAGTTGAGCTCTTTTCTTATCCAGTTCTTTGTTCTTGTAGGTTTAAAAGGGAGAAAAATGAAGAGACAATAAATCAGGAAAATTGTAACAAGTACAGTCATCTCATTAAGACTGTAGGAGAACATAAAACTGAACTGTAGGTGGGAAGATGCAGTGTTGTGACAAACTTTAAAACTGAGAACAAAAAGTTACAACTTTTCAGTTAAGAGACACCAGCAGCTTGCTGTAAAACTATCCTGGTAGGTAGAGAAAGAAAGTAGTAACACTTATGATAACAGCAAGTTTGATGTGCTAAAAAAGAGCAGACTGGAATGCAGAGGATGACTGCTGTAAGTGTACTATATTATGCATGAGGGGGAATAAAGATTTGTAAGAGAAGACAAACTCTGGAGTGAGATGCTTACTTCCTGTTAATCATGCTTACTTCCTGTTCAGGATTCCAGGTAGTTAAATTCATGAGACACTTTACATAAAAATTAGTTTATTACATACAGGAAAACTATGTGTTTGATTCTGATTTCATAATAGAATTAGGTCCTGCTATATTTGCATGTAATACTAGAATTATGACCATTCATCTCAATGAAATTACACCTCTGGTTTTCATTGTATTGATGAAAATAAGAAATACATACAGACACTTATTGAAAGAGAAAAAAATAGAAAGGACAAAGGCATATTTCAACAGTCACCTTTCAAATTCTCTGACTTCAGAGATTTGTTCATCAGGATTTCTAGCACATTAGAGAAGACAGGAAAATAGGAATGTCTGTAGGAGAGATTTGCAGAAACAAGTATATATATGTTTAAGAAACACTAGTCTCTACGTGAAACACCAACCAAAAAACTATAGTGTATAATTTTCTCTGTATCAATTGTTATAAACTAATTAAAATCAAATTGCCTTTCCTTTTGGGCCTCTTTCAATTGGTTCAAATGCAGATGAATCTGAAAGTCGCTAAGAGCTTGGTTTGGTAGAAAAAATATCTTCATGATAGATTGATACATTATGTTTTTCAAATATTCTTGAAGATGCAAAGAGATGCTACAATTTTAGTGTGCTATTACAGTTCATCTCCATCTGTTTTGAGTTTTTACATTTTTGTAATCTCTTTCAATGTACATCATGCTTGACCAGCCTGAGAACCTTCTACCATGCAATGAATAGATTGTGGTAGGCAAGCAGACAACAGTGGATATTGATTATCTTGACTTCAGCAAGACTGTTAACACTCATTTTTGCAAGATTCTCACAGACAAACTGCTGAAATATGGCTGAATGAGCTGACAGTGAACTATATACTGGCTGAACAGAGAGACCCAGAGGGTTGTTAACAACAACAAAAAGTCTAATTGGAGGAAACAGACTTGCTGTATATCCCAGAGGTCAATATTAGATATCATCGCATTTAATATCTGCATTAATAATCTGGAATATGGAGTACAGAGTATCTTCAGGTGGTAACACATACCATGGAGGATTGGCTTATATGTCAAAGGCTCAAGCTGCCATCCAGAGGGACCAGGACAAGCAGGAGAAATGACAGGAAGCTCACAAAATTCAAAAAGAAGAAGTGCAGTCACCTGCACCTAGCAAGGAAGAACTAAAAGCATCAGGCTGTGCTGGGGGCAGCCCAGCTGTAAAGCAGTTTGGCAGAAAAGGCCCTGGGGGTCCTGGTAGATAGCAAGCTATGCACCCTTGCTACAAAGAAGGATAATGTTTTTCATGGCTGGGTTACATCAAGCACTGCTGACAGGCAAAGAGAAGTGATCCTGTCCCGTTATTTAGCATTGATATGGCTTCACTTGGAGTAGATGGAGCTGCTGGAGTGAGTCCAGTGGAGGGGCACAAAGAAGAAGGGATGGCAACATCTTTTATGAGGAGAGACTGAGAAAGCTGGTGTTGTTCAGCCTGAAGAACAGGAGGATGAGGTGGATCCTGTCAATGCATATAAACACCTGAAAGGTGCAAAGAAGATAGGACCAGGCTCTTACCAGTGATGCCAGGACAGTAGACAATGTGTAAACGCTGGAACACATATCAGGAAGCACTTCTTTACTGTGACAGTGACTGTGCACTTCTTTACTGTGACAGTGACTGTGCACTGACACAGGTTGCCCTGAGAGGTTGTGGAGTCTCCCTGTAAAAGATATTTCCTAACTCATTGGACCTGGTCCTGGTCAGCTTGCATTAGGTGTCAGTGCTAGAGCAGGGAGGGCGTTTGGACCAGATAAATGTAAAACATCCCTGAATACCTCAGCCCCTTTGTGATTCTGCTACACCAAAATTTAAGGTCACAATCTGTCTCTTCGTGGATCTTGATGCGCTACGTTAGGAAGCTCTTGTTCAAAACATCTGCTTTCTCTTTCAATAATAGTATCAAATTATGATGACTGACTATAAGAAGGCAGTGTTCCAAGTTTACTTTCACAGAAGTTCTCTATTACCTTGTCATGGTTTTATGATTTTTGGTCGTCAGTATTCCACACCATAACATCATGTGATGCATTGGGGGTGGGGTTTGGTGTCTGCCGGGTGTTCGTCCGTCGGAGAGGAGCTACGTTTCCCCAGGAGACTTTGCGGTCAGCAAGGGGATATAACTCCAAGCAAGGTCACCTGATCCTCTTTCTTCGCCTGCTCTTCGCTGTCTGCGCTTCGCTGTCTGCGCTTCGCTGCTATCTGCGCTTTGCCGCCTGCGCTTCGCCATCTGCACTTCGCCGTCTGTACTTCAGTCACCCAACTGGACTGCACTTCTCACCCCAGCATTGTGGTGAGGTCTATACAATTCAAACAGACTCTCTCTCTCTCTCTCTCTCTCTACTATATTTAGTAAAATCATTTGTTCCACCTCAGATCAGTGCTGTTGTTTTCAAGTATTTTGGGGTCCCCTGCTTCCCCTTTCCCAGAGGCGCAGATCCGCAGATCCCTCTGCCCTGCTGGTCACGGAACTGGGCCGGACCAGCCCATAAACCATTGACATTTTTGGTGGAGGATGCGGGCAAACTAGCTTTCTAGCTTTCTAGCTGTTTAGACTCTCTGCTCTTGGAGAGTTCCGTTGGTAAAGCTTATCTGTTTCACCGCTACTCTCTGAAAACGTGACCTTGAAAACTCCAGGCAGACTGCCAGTATCGTAGGATATTTGTAAACTCTGAGCTTTACTATCTTGCCTCTGTAAAAAAAAAAAAAAGAAAAAAAAAATGTTTTCTGTAGTGAAACTTACTCTTAAAGGGCTGCACGCTGCTGCCTCTTCTTTCCTAATGCTCAAAACATACTGGGCATTAATTAAGCTTGCCACCTTGCTCTATGGAGCAATCGGCTTATACAATCAAATGAAAACATGGGTGGACCTGGCACGTTTGTACAATGTGGCTTACAATTCCAGAGACAGCTGCCAAGTTTACAGGACTGGGATTTTTCAAGGTTTCCAGTCTGACCTTTCAGCCTGTAATGCAGTTTTTGAATGAACACCTAGTCGCATTACTAATCTCCCTGAATGTATTGAATGTATTGATCATTATTTCGCTCAGTATTAGTATTTATTATATTTTGAGGATGTCCTCCCCAAAACCAGAGAATACTGAGTGGCAGGGAGTGTGGAGAGGTCTGGGAAAGACTTTAGACAGATGGAAATCTTCAGTCTCATGGAACTTTACTCCAGAACACCTGAAAGACCCTGAGAGTCTAAACAGCTATTTAAGGCAGGAATGTTGCAGCTTGGGCAGTTCTGAGGAGGCACATATGATTTGGGGCCTGGCTAATGCTTATTGGGCCTTATTCAATACTATCCTGGAGAGAGAGAGAGCTTCTGAAATTCAGAGAGATGCCCTCCGAATGGAAATAGACTCCCTGCAATCCAAACTCAACAATCTGCAATCTCAACAACACACGCTCCAAGCTGAACTGGAGGATGAGAGCATTGGAACCGACCAACCTGATCAACCACAAGAGGCACCACAATCGATGTCAGTTGCCCCTGTAAGAGGACGGAAAACAAAGCGAATCTCAACTCAGTTAGAAGAGAAGAAAGAGGAGGAAAGAGGTCCAGAGGAGTGGCTCCAAGATCCAGGAGAAGCACCTCTGAGTCCAGGGGAGGGGCCCTCAGTAAGACCACGGTCACCAACACCTACAAGGGCAAGAAGTCCTGGAAGAGCAAGAGGTGAGCAAGATAGTGTTACCTTTGTGGATCGATCTCTGAAAATGAATGAAATTCGAAGTCTGAGAAAAGATTTCTCACGCCACCCAAATGAGCCTATTGCTACTTGGTTACTTCGATGCTGGGACAATGGGGCCAACAGTGTGTGGCTAGATAGTAGAGAAGCTCGCCAACTGGGTGGCATTGCTAGGGACTCAGCCATTGACAGAGGTATTAGTACATGCCAGAACCAGGCCTTCACCCTCTGGAAGAGGATGTTGTTAGCTGTAAGAGAAAGATACCCCTTCACAGACGATCTGATGCCCGAGAAGAAGAAATGGGCTGATTTGGAAGAAGGCATCCATTATTTGAGAGAATATGCTGTGGTGGAAACGCTACATAGCCCCGATTTCATTCCTGATGAGCCAAACCAAGAGCATGATCCTGAGAGAGCCAGGTGTACACCAAATATGTGGCGTACATTCACAAAGACTGCACCAGAAAGGTACGCCAGTACATTTGCAGCTACGTATGGCAGAGGGGAAAGAAGACCCCTTATAAATGAGTTGGTTAATAAGCTTCAAGACTTTGAGTTACATTTAAGCCCTCTACGAGCTTGTGTTTCAGCCATTGAAAAAGTAGCTGAAAAGCTGGAGAGAATGGAGAACAAACAAGAAGATATAATAGATAAACTATCAATTATGCCTGATGCCGATGAATACATGGTGGTAACAGATACATCCAATGAGGAACAGAATTCCCAAAACAGCCTACTTGAGGGGCTAGCCAACTTGATTTCCTCCCAGTCAGTGTCATCCAACGTCTCAGCTATCAAAAGAAGACGTCCTCCTGCTCGAACAAGTGACAACAGTAAGACCACGTCACATTTTGCCTTGTGGCATTACCTACGCGACCATGGAGAAGATATGAAGCAGTGGCATAAGCAACCTACTCCTGCACTTCAAGCAAGGGTAAAAGAGCTACAAGACAAACCAACCACCAAGGTGAACTTTTCCAGAAAGGTGATTGCTCCAGTTGCTGCAGACAACAGAGGTAACAAATAGAGGGGCCCTGCCCCCAGCCAGGGGGGGGAAAGGGATAATAGGGTTTATTGGACTGTGTGGATTAGATGGCCTGGTACATCAGAACCACAGAAATATAAGGCCCTGGTGGATACTGGTGCACAGTGCACTCTAATGCCCTCGAGTCACCAAGGGACAAAATCAATTTATATTCATGGGGTGACAGGAGGTTCCCAAGAACTGACTATGTTGGAGGCCGAAATCAGCCTCACTGGTAATCAGTGCTGTTGTTTTCAAGTATTTTGGGGTCCCCTGCTTCCCCTTTCCCAGAGGCGCAGATCCGCAGATCCCTCTGCCCTGCTGGTCACGGAACTGGGCCGGACCAGCCCATAAACCGTTGACATACCTGAACACCAATTTGTTTAAACATTTCCCTCTTTTCTAATGGACCTATGTTATTACAGAGGATATTCCCAAATACTGGAATAATAAACCTAGTGAGGGTCACTTTATGAATAAGAAATAATGTTGGAAATTGCCCATGATATGGACATTGACTCTAGTTAAACAAGTTTAGCTTTCTGTCTGTATTTCCACAATATATATCTGGCTATGGTTATGCAGGTAAGGAAATGAACACCTCTACCAATAATAAATAAATAAATAAATAAATAAATAAATAAATAAATAAATAAATAAATAAATAAAAATTTTTTAAAAATCCGGTGTTTCCTCAAAAGAATAAGCAGATATTTATGAAGCAACAGTACAGTGTGAATATTTTGCAGTAAAACTAGAAATTCGTTCAGTGGCTAGAATGAAGACTTTCATTTAAGATCAGAAATAATGTTAGCATTTAAGTTTATCTTCAGATGTATAGATTTGTTACAAGACACTGTCCATCTTTAACTTTTTTTTTTTTTTTTAATTTAATGAAGGAGTAATTTTCCTCTGAATTGGCACATCCCAGATCACCTACATTTCAATATAATTTTCCAGTGTTCTGAATGTCCTGCAAGGTAATGGTCCTTGCCATTCATTTATTAGACTCTAAAAGACTGAGTACTGGTCTTCTGTTTCATAAATAGATAAAGCTGAAGGCAGGTACTGTCATACAGATCTGAAGAATATGAACTGGAATAAACTCAGAGTTTTATAGGAAGACGATTGTCACTAAGATCTTACCTGGAAATATGATTACGTATTTAGATTACTTCTCCAACCTAAAAAAAATGTGGGTGAGAAAGGTATTGAAGTATTTAGCTCATCTCTTATTTAGACACACATATGTATTTAAGTCATATTTATTTATATTTTAAATCCTTCTGAAACTCACCCTACATGCAATTACCATTCTAAGTATATGCTACAAAAATGGAAAGTGGATACATACTGTTATTTCAATTGATCTGAACTGTGTTTTATTCTACTTTTTAAAATATCACTGCTAACATTATGTAGTCAAATTCCCTTCATTTCAAAAGTTTTCTAACAATTTAAAAAAATAGTGTAGTAGAGAGATTGTGTTTCATCCTATTCACAATTGTTTAGAGAACTCTCCTTCTGATGAACAATTCTGTAGGGATTACATAAATGGTTGTATAAAAATTATACCTGGAAAGCCACTCTATGTGTCTTTTAAAAGTGGAAGCAAAGAGAAAATCTGGTGATATCTCATCTATGTGCTTCCCATTGGTTTGATTGATTGAGAATCGCTGCCTGGGTTCTTTGTAAACTCAATATGTAGATCCAAAACACTATGGCATCTGCTGCTCTAGTTGGAATTTAGTTGCAGGATAAAATAAAGAAGTAGCTTTTAATGGCAACCTCTATAAATCTTCTCTGTCTTTTATACTAAGCTGTTTTTGCTAAACCACACACCAATGCTCAGATTATTAATTCTGCCACACACATTTCTTCTGAGAAGGTATCATTAAAAAGACCTTTTTCTATTGCTGTTACTCAAGCTTCTTTTCAGTTCTTGACAGAGGATTATAAGAGGATAAACAGAGCTGCTATACAGATAATTCCTTAGCCAAAAATTGATAACAGCAAGTGACTTCTTGTCAGTGTCCATGGCATCAGATAATTCTTTTTTTATTGGCCTGAAGCTAAGTAAATGATTCCTGTGGCTGCAGAATGCACAAGTCTCTGCGTGCATATACCTGAGGCCAGCTGATGTAATGCTCAAATGCCAAGGCATGTGAGAATATATTGAATGTCTCCTGTATTTATTTAGTCCCCGGGCATGTAATCCATTCACTTGATAGGTGCCAAATGAATTTAAAGTACAGTGTGGTACTGAAGAGCATTTTTTCTACCTCTAATGAAGTGAGTTTTATATAAGACTGGAGTTTTTTTTGTTTTGTTTTGTTTTGTTTTGTTTTGTTTTGTTTTCCCCCAAAAAAGTAGTATCAGTAACTGTTATTAAAATATTAAAAAAAAAAAAAAGTAAGCTTGAGAAATTACATAATAAAGAAGGTATTTGGTGTGAAGCTGATAAAGTTACAGGATGTACAGGAGGTTGAATCATTGATAAACTAAAGTAGTAATTACTGTGTCTTAGAAATAGTTTAGTTTTGTACCACAGACAGAGAAGATGTGTTTAGGAGGACAATTGTTCAGGTGCCAGGAAATTGATTAGTAGGCCTGGGAGAAGAGAGAGGATAAATTGCTTGCAAGTTAACTAAAGGAATGAAAGAGGGTTGTTGAAGAGGAAAGAGAAAGTGGATAAAAAGAGAGGAGGTCTCATGAATTCCCAGATCTTCAGGTTCTGATAATGATTTAAATAGAGGGAACAATGATCAAAGTGCAAAAAACAAGCAAGAGGAGCTAGAAGCTTTAGCTCAAGTCCCAGAACTACAACAACATAGGCATAAAATGTAAGTTGGTGGGAAGAGTCTTTTGACTGGTGTGCTGTGATGGACACTCCGAACATTTCAAAAGTGCTAGGAATGGCAGGTGAGGCAGGGGACAGTGCTGTATTTGAAGAAAATGCTGGGCTGCATGGAGCTTGATGCTGGTGATGACATGGTTGAGATGATCTGGGTAATGATTAATGATCAAGGAAATGCATATCATTTAATGAGCTTCAATGCCCTTGCCTTAAGGTGACTTCAGCTGCCCAAATGTGAGCTGGCATTATCACATAGATCATAGAATTACAGAATTGCAGAATGTCAGGGACTGAAAGGGACCTTGAAAAATTATGTAGTCCAAAGCCCCTGCTGGAGCAGGCACACCTAGACTAGGACACACAGGAACACGTCCAGGTGGTTTTGAATGTCTTCAGAGAAGGAGACACCACAAGCTCTCTGGGCAGCCTTTTCCAGTGTTCTGTTACCCTTACTGTGAAAAAGTTTTTCCTCATGCTTATGTGGAACCTCCTATGTTCCATCTTGCACCCATTGCCTCTTGTCTTATCACTGGATGTCACTGAGAAGAGCCTGGCTCCATCCTCCTGACACTCACCCTTAACATTTTTATCAACATTATTGAGGTCATCCCTCAGTCTCCTCCAAATTAAAAAGACCCAGCTCCCTCAGCCTTTCCTCTTAAGGGAGATGCTCCACAGCCTTGTGGTTCTGTGCTGGACTCTCTCAAACAATTCCCTGTCCATAAATGCAGGGGTCCAGAACTGGACACATGCTCTAGATGTTGTCTCACCAAGGCAGAGTAGAAGGGGAGCAGAAACTCTCTCTACCACTCTATCACTCTACCGCTCTTTAACCACGCCTGTTCTACTACACCTCAGGATGCCATTGGCCTTCTTGGCCACAGGGACACAGTGCTGGGTCATAGTCATCCTGCTGTCCACCAAGATCCCAAACACTAACAGGTCCAGCAAACTCCTCAAGCACACTGATGGTAACTTCTTGGTACAAGTACTAAGAAAGCTTACAAGGAAAGATACATTTTGTCTTTGCTGCTTCTCCACGGGTCCCTCCCATGGCTGCTGTCTATCCTGAGTGGTCCCCATAGGCTTCCCACAGGCTGCAGCACTTCTGACACCGCTCCAACACAGCTCACCACACAGCTCACCAGGGCCCATTCTTCCTACCTCCCTACTACCACGGGTACCTGTGGGCAGCCTGTCCATCGTGGCTATGCAGGGAGACGCGTTCACGCAGTGCCCACAGGCTGCAAGGGCATGGTCTGCTCCTCTGTCGACCTCTCCTGGGCCACAGGGAGCTTCTGCTCTGAGCCCAGAGTGCCTCCTGCCCTCCTCCTGTGACAAACTGGGTGAGAAACACACATGTCCAATAGTCCAGGCTCAGGCAGAACTCGCTATAAATCACATATTTTTTCATGCTTTTGCAGGAGTGGGTGACCTACCAGGTAGCATACCGTGTTGGAAAAATACAACAGTTTACATTCCCTGTTACCCGACTGCAAGTGATCCCTTCCCATTTCCCCATTAGATAAGTTATTCATGGTTTGTATTTTTTCTGTTAAACTGTTGCTTGCTCTTCCTCTCTCCAGTAGGTACCCTTTTGTTTCCTTTGTTCATATATACTTTGTAACCTGAATTCAGTTTGTTGCTTTGACCAACTAGAGTTATCTTTGTATCCTGCTTGACAGAGTCCATCCCCCCTCTGTCCTGTCAAGCAAGCGAGATTTACAAGTAGTTGATAAAGCCTATCTCTCTTTGTCCTGTCAAGCAAACAGAATTTACAAGAAGTTGCCAAGTTAGCACCTCCTGCCATATATCTACAAGATAAGTTTGTTTAACCAATCCTTCTTCTCAGATTTTATTTTGCAAGGACATCTTATCTTTTCTTCTTTCATCTCAGTTCTCCCTTTCCTTCTTACCATTTAATTGTCCTTTCAAACCTTTTCTAGCATACCCCTTACTATTTCTTAATTCTATTCTTTCTGTTATCTCTCAAAAATGCACATACTCTTTTCTTTGGGTCTAACCACAAGTGGAAACTTATGTTGTATCACAAGCACTAATGCACATCCCTTTGGCTTCACAACATTCTGTTGCTATGCAAAAACACCATCTCTTCCTCACACCTGATCGCATGCAGGGCCACTTCTCTACCATTTCTCCCTCTCTCCCAGCTGATGTTGTGCAGCAGCTTTTTCCTTTTCCTTTAAATCTACTCTCCTACATCACACCAAGTATCTTTCAGACACCAAGGCTCAGGTCTGGCAGTGGTGAGTCCCTGCTGAAGCAAGTGAAGCAGCTCTGCTGTGACATGGGGTAGTACTGGTCTCTGTGGTTCTGCGTGCAGAGACTGCACTCCTGGAGTCTCCCCCTCACCCCATCTGTTGGAAGCTGCAAATAATTAGGATGGGATGTTGGTCTTTTGAGAATGGAAAGGCCTTGTAGAGAGATCCTCATAAATTACAGGTCCACACAATCAATGACTAATTTTATGAATTTTAATAAAGCCAAGTGCTGAATTCCGTGCTTGGGATAGTATAGCCCTGCATATATGTGCAGTCCAGAGCATGGTAGGCTGGATTGCAGACCTGTGGAAAGGGATCTCAGAGTTCTGATGGCAAGTTGAATCTGAGTCAGCAGTGTGCCTCAGTACAGCTGACTGTGCTGAGGGGTGCTCTAAGCCCAGCACTGCTACCGGGCAAGGGGACTTATCCTTTCTGCTCCATGCTGTCTAGCTTCACCCCAAAGACTATGTGCAGTTTTGTTCACCACGGTAAAAGAAAGACATAAAGCTATTACAGAGTATCCAAAGGAGGGCTGTGAAGAGGATGAAGGGTCTGGAGGGCAAAAGGAGTGAGGAGCAGCTGAGGTCTGTTGGTTGGTGCAGACCAGAGGAGACAGAGGGGAGCCCTTGTGGCAATCTATAGCTCATCAGGGAGTGGAGGTTCTGGCACTGTCTCTTCTGTCTGGTGATAACAACAGGACCCAAAGGACTGTTATGGAGCTGTGTCAAGGGAGGGTCAGGGTGGAGGTTAGGAAAAGGTTCTTCATTGAGAGGGTAGTCAGGCACTGGAAGAAGTTCACCAAGGCGGTGGTCACAGCACCAATCTGCCAGAGAACAAGAAATGTTTGGACAATGCTCTCAAACATATGGTTTGAATTTTGGGTCATCCTGTGTGGAAACAGAAGTTGGACTTGATCCTTTTTCCAGCTTAGGATGGCAGTAAGCCTGGGAGCATTATTTGGCCCTCAGGGAAACAATTTTTTTTCGTATTTGCAGGACTGAATTACTTTTTTTTTTTTTGTATTTGCAGGACGGATTTTTCTTCTGTATTTGCACTGTCCCTGCTAATGTGCTGCCCTTCCTCCCTATTCCTGGTTTTTCAGATTTAGCATGGAAAAAGAAATGGGGTAAGAGTCTCAGATGCAAATGTTCAGTTTGGAATTAACAGTAAGAAGGGGCAGTTGAGCAGCAGTAGGGGAAAGAAGGATTTTTTTAGCCCTCTACTATTCAGCAGCTCTTCTCCACTCCCTAATGTCAAGCATGGAAGATGAAGAAGGACACTAGAAAAAGTGAGAAAAGAAGACAACAGAGAGCAAAACTAGAGCCTACTGTCTTCTGCCCTTGAGAGAGATAAGATAGTGAAGAAATGAAAATGCTACGCAAGGCCAAACTTTTGCAAATCATGCCCCAGGCCAGTGAAAGTCAGAGTGATTTTGTTGGAAGCTCATTAGCCTTTGAAAGCAGTTTGGTTAGAATGAAAAGCAGAATATTCAACATATTGAAAATCTAATACTTGGAGAGAATATGAAGGAAACAAAGTCCATACATGCATAATAAAATCTACGTTACACATATAGTTAAACTCCAACAATGAAATGAGCTAGAAAAAAAGAATCTTAAAACAATTTTACACTACTAGGAAAAAAAAAAAATGACATTTTGATTTAGGCTTGATCTCTGTGCTTTTCAGCATTTTCCCATTGTGATAAGTCAAGCAGAAGACTGTCTTGTTGATAGTATTAATCTCAATTATACATTTGAATGAAGAAATAAAAAATATGGTTTTCATACTGAATTTCTGTTGCCTGACAGGTATAACCCAGTTGAGATTAGAAAAACACTCTGTGAAGCTTAATGGAGTGGAAATCTGGACTGAATGAAATTATTGGTCTGGCCCCACAACAAGCTGCATTTATGAAATAGTTTGTATCTGGATCTTTATACTAAACCATTTACCATTGCTGTGTTGAAGAAAAATAAATTTAATAAAGAAATGCATGAATAGTTTCGATACAAAATATAGTTGTGAAATTCAAACCCAGTTCACAAACAGAAAAACTAAAATTTGATTAATAAATTGTTTGTTTTGAATAATCCATAGAGCTCTAGTTTAGAATCAACTGGCTTTTTCTACAGACGTTTATAATTCGAAGGGTTTTTATAAGTTTGATATTATTTTTCACTGTCTCTTTATCTTGTTCTCTATCCCCTCACAATTATTTTCATTAGCAGACACCATGCAATCTTGCCCCTGGCCATGAGCACAGAAATTAATTTCAATGTATTACTTACAGAGGTTGATAATTCTTCCTGACTGTGGGTAGTGAAAAGGTAAAAAGCAGCATTTCTTGCCTTCAGAAACACAAGAACTAATGCTGAGCATGAATCAGGTGAACTTTTAAAAGAAATGAAACATTAACCCTTTTGATTCCCTGGTCACAATTAAAGAAAAAAAAGGGAAAAAAAAAAAGTGAGGTGAAAAAGGTTTTTTTTTTTTTTTTTTTTTACAAAAGCAGACTGTGCACTGAAGAAGTGCTGAGATATTCCTACCCTATAAGAATATTAACAAGTTTTCAAATGTTCACATTTCCTCTGACCTCTTGATAAACAGTGTGAAGAATTTGGCCAGTTGCTCTGCACTGCATTTTAGGGTGTTAAAACAAAGGAATGAAGGTGCACTTGATGTGTGAAAATGATGAATAACTATGGAAAGCATCTGGCAAATGTGATATGAAGGTTAAATTCAAGTTCACCCCAGGAGTGATTGTATTTTGACAGAGTCAAATAATTACATTTCTTTCTGTTTCTTTTGTTGTGTATACACAACATTCAAAAGGGATTACATACCAAAAATGGTAAGATTTCAAGGTCAACCACTCGGGAGCTAGATAATTCCTGAATAAGAATTCCCATAACCTTAAAAAAAAAGCCCCCTTGTGTGAATGCATTATGGTGTAGTGCAATTACAAATTACTTTATAAATAGAAAACTTCTGACACTGCAGAATGAACCTGCCAATTGCAAGATAGAGATGTTCTTTGTGTTACAGGAGTGTGCTGATCTTTGCAAGCTATTGCCTCAGTTCAGGCCTCAGGAGAGGAAGAACATCCCTACCCATGATCTGAGTGAGTCTTTTCTTTCTGTCTTTATGCTTTTTTCCTCTCCTCCCCCTTCGGACTATTTCTGCCTCTGTCACCTTTGATCCTGACCATGGTTTTAGTCATTTTTTTCTTCCACCTTTTTATTTTTCTTTCCCCAGGGCTTCCTGTCTGTTTTCCATTAGTTCTTTTCTATTTATATTTCCCTTCCTTCTTTTTTTGACCTTAATTTCCTTTTTACTGCTGTCTTAACCTCTGCCTCAAACATACGACTATGTATGTCTCCCTCTTTTTTTTTTTTTTTTTTGTTTTTTTTTTTGTATGATGCCTTGCCTGGATTTTGTGGTTGCCCAAGGGCTCAGTATCGCCATAAAGTACAGTCCATAACCTGCTGAAAACTGAGAAACGTGCTACATGTCTCTCTACAGTTTATGTTTGTGAAGATAACAGCATGAAAAAATGTAATATGCAGTGGGGTCACTGGTGTCAGTGCAGGAGCAAAGCGCTCTACCCACTGAATAAATCTGTGTGTTGTTTGGCATTAATGGAATCCATCTATGCATTATGGACTGGAAAACACACTGCTCATATATCTCATGCTGAAGCATACCCCATATGGGAAATGGAGTCAGACAGTGAAAGTAGCCTTTTTCTTTTTCTGTATTAACTCCATGACTGGTAAGGCAATCTCTTGTAACATCGCTGTTGTCTGTGATGAAGCTTTGCTGTCAGATATACAATCATTTTGAAAAAATACTAGTTGCTGAGATCTTATTTCATGCTGACATTTTTTTTTATTTGCTTTTGCACATCATTACATATCGTCATTTATCTTGGATATCTATTCAGACATTAGGTTTTTGCTTACAGTTCTCTGAAAAGGTTGTTGCTAGGTATCTTCAGCTACTTCCTAATGCTTGCTTATAATCTGATGCAAAACACTGATCAGAGTTCCTTTTTCTGAAAATAAATTCAGTATGAGGGCTGCTCTGAAAATAATGCCTCCTATTTTATTATGTTGAGCCACAATGTTGGATGTGGGAGGTGATGGTATGGCAGTAGAGACTGAGCCTCCCTGCCAATATGCTATAACATTTCGTTGCTGTTTGACAGATGGCAGCAGAGAAGCAGTCTGACAAAATGGCATCTGATGTGGAAATGTATATGAAGAAAAGGTGTGTCACTGAATTCCTTCATGCAGAGAAAATGGTACCCACTGACATTCATCAGTGTTTACTGAATGTTTATGGTGATGGGATGGTGAATACAAGCTCAGTGAGCTGGTGGGTGGTGCGTTTCAGCAGTAGTGACAGCAATGTGAAACACATTTTCAGGACGGCCATACAAATTTTTTGGGAGTGACATACAGGCCCTTTTTGAAAATGCACAGCTAATGGTGGTGACTGTGTTGAAAAATAGTATTTTGTAGATGAGAATTTGCTCTATCAAACAGTGCTACTAAGCTCCTAGAATCCATTGTAGTTTCCACAGAAATAAATAGAAGCCTTTGGAGCACACTGCACGGTTTGATACAGTTTTCCCAACTCATGTTAGAGTAGCAGGAATTTGCCATGAGAGCTTTCACTTTCTACATCAGTGAAAACTGCTGCAAGAGCTCATTGGAATATTACTATATCAAGTTTGACCTTACTGGCCGGAGCAGTAAGAAGTTATTTCAGTTTAATGCTTGTCTCTTGCAACTAAAACTTGAAAGCAATTTGAAAAACTTCAGAGCTGTATTTCCTATTGCACGTAATGGATTTACATTGTTCCTGTCCTGCTACGAAAGGTTTATAACCTGTGTGCGTCTGGTCACTAGCTTTTCCATCCACATTTGTGTCCTCATCAGTTGCATAAAATCTAATTTTCTCCTTATTGTCTCTTCTTGTCTTGTTATAGCCTTACCTCAAAAGGAGAATCTGTTTAAGTGTGTAGTTTTGTGACTGAGATATTGCACAGCATATTCTCTGGGCTGTAGCACATCCTCATATGCTCAGGGCATTCTTTGATGCTTGGGTCATAAAGCTTATCTTTCCAAGGAAGTCTTTTAGTCCTTCCTTAGGCTGCATAAGGTCTGTGTTGTGTCAGAAGTGCCTGTACACCTTGGTTGTTCTATCTTATATCAACAACTTTCTGCGTAGAATACACCTCCTCCATATTATGAAAATGTAACAAATGGAAATGGAAACTTATTTTTTTCTGCTTCATTGCTTAGAACCCCCCAGACTGGTGAAGCCTAGAGAAATATTTGGTGTAAAACGTATCTTCCAGAATTCTCTTCTCCAAGGTTCTGTAAACATTTTTCACACATTGATTTAATATTTTTAACATGCTTAGAAGACAAAGTTTTACTTTTTTTTTCTTTTCTTTCTTTTGTTTTACTTAGAATGTGCAACTTTTATACTTTTTTCTTTTCTTTTTTCTTCCCTTCCCTTCTTTCTTTTTCTTAGTTTCTACTTGCTCTGTAATCTGTAATTCCTGGAGAACCTATCCGATTTCTCTTTTATCCCCTTCCTTAAAGTCAGAAGAACTTTCACAGGGACAGAAAAGTGACTCCTTTAGCTTTTTTCTGTAATTTACTGTCAGCTATTTTTTTTTTCTTTCTTTTTTTTTTTTTTCTGAGAGCAATTACTCTTTGAACTTGGCCACAATTGAGAAATCAGTTCTAGCAGTGAGAAAAATCTCTTACAAAAATTGTGGACATGACATGCTTTGAATCCAGTAATTGGTATTTTTTCCTCAGTGCTGTTATAAATTGAATACATGCTCTTCCTCAAGCATTTGACACAAAACTCCCCTCAGAAAGATAAGCCTTTGAGCCCTGAGTTTCACCTATTTCCTTCCTCCTGCCTACTGTTTGTTTTTTTTTTTCAGTACTAATTCTCAGTAACAAACAGAATTGTGTTCACCTGTGCCAAACTTAGAAGACTTCATTCTGCTTCAGCACTGCCCACAATTTTTTTATATAGTTCCTCTCAATGAATAACTCTCTTATCTGATTTGCCAATGCTGTGCATGCTCCAATGCAAAATGATACATTTCACAGTAGTTCTTTCAGCTTTCTCCAAATACTGAGTATTGTCTTGGCTGCTGATTCGTGCATGGATTCATGTACTGCCATTATGTAAACCGATTCTCAGCACTGCGTGTTTTCTGATTCTCTTGATCTTTTCTTGTAGTATTTATATTATCTAGGACTTATATCCTTCAGCAGTGATAGCTTGCAACAGATGATTTCTTTGAATAGTTTATTCTGGATGCTATGCCAAAATTTAATTTTATATCTTCTAGTAGCCAAACTTGGGTTAGTTTGGCATAAATCCAAATTATATTTTATATAGAACTGAGCTCTGTAAAACTACAATGCAGACTCTTTGGCCTCAGATCATTTCTAGGTTCTTCTGGGTTCTTCTGAGTACAGTGTTTGTGTTCAAGATTTCCCTGTTCATCCTTATTTATTTATTTACCCTCTATTCTTTTTCCTAAGTTATTTTTTCTTTTTTTTTTTTTTATTTTTCCCCAGTGTTCAGTGATCACTAAGAGCTGAAATGAGTGACAGAATATCTGTTTTTATGTCTAAAATTTATGGACCTGTTGGCTGTTGTAGATAAGTCCATAGCAATATCTTGAAAAGCCGAGTCACTGATGAAAGGAAATAATCGCTACAATTTCAGGAGAGGATCCCTTCAGAATATGAGAGGATGGTAAAGGTCCAAAACAGGTTTGATCTTTAGAGCACTTACCTATCTGAAATTTTTAGAAAAGTGTGTAAAGATGGCATATGCAAATTCCACTTTAAGGTATTATAGGTATTGACAACTTGATCAAATAAGACTTTCAAATACTGATGCTTTGCCAGATATTTCTGTTATTTATGTAACCAACAAAATGCACTTTCATTCCTTACTACCAACCTGTACCATATTTCAAGCCATTAAATAAAATCACAAAATCAAACATAATTTCTTTAACTTTTTATAATACTGTGTTATTAATCTCAGTATTGGTAACAGTTTATTTTTTTCTTTTCCTTTTTTTCCCCCTTCTTTGTGGAAAATAAAAAATATTTTAGTTTGAAAAAAATATAATTAATTGATAGAAAGGTCTCTGAATGAAAAGATCTAGGTGCTAAAATGTACAGGTGTCATTGTACTTCTACGAGTTCTATCAGTAGACTTGAAAGTACAGCAGAAAATATGTCAGCAGACATATCTGTTGTGAACTGCTTTGTCTGTTGCAGACTGATATATATAGATAGATTGCTGATATAAAAAGCATGAAAACTGATATTCAAACATTATTTTCATAATTTTGATTTTGGCAATTTAATTTCTGAGAAAAAAAATTTCTAATGAAATCATTTTATCTCATAAGCACTACTTTGTATATGCAGAATAGCTGCTGAAAAATACTATCTGCTTATCTTTTGTTTTTTAGGCCTTTAACGTTTTGTGCTCTAACAGTAAAGCTATTGAAAGATCCAAGTATAATTACTATATTTCATATTTTCAGAAATTAATTTCCCTCATTGTTGTGTAGTCAGAAATGAGAAGATAGATTTCATACAAGTCTTACTAAAAATTACACTGAGAGAACAGAAATCAAGAAGAAAAATATTCAGAAAGTGCAATTTCTGAACACTATGCCTGACAAAAATGCAGGTTACACACCATCATAATAAAATGGAAGCATAACATATTCAGAACAACCTACTGAAATGACTACCATGAATTTGCTCCCTTTCTTACTGACCTAATAGTAGGCTATTGTAAAATAAGATCTGTAATGAGAGGTGGAAGAAGTAAAAGAGAAGGTACAAACATATAGCTAAAAGGTTCTACTAGGAAATAGGAGTACAATACGAATTTATAGATTAACCCAGTAGAAAATGTGTTCTGTCATTTAAACTGTGCAGTGATTAATGGCACAAATTAAAGTCCTAATCAAGACTAGGACTTTTGTTCCACATCTGCAGCTACAGATGAATCTGGATACTTACATCATAATAGTTATGCAAATTATCTTGTAATTTTTTTCCCCCACAAAACTGGTAAGCATGTTGATGTGTGTGAAAATCATGATACATGTGATTTCCCTTGTCTTGTATGATGATTTATTGTTAATAACAAATACTAAACAAATACATGTGTTTGCTTGCATTTCTGATCCTGGAAGTATTGAATCCATTGTGAATGGAATTGCCATTTGTCATTATTGTAAACAGTACTGTTTTGGTTGTCTTTAATGATATTACTTATCATTTTAAATTCACATACATATTCTTCTATGTGATCAATATTTTTTTTTTTACAGCAAAGTCTCTTAGGAATAGAACAAAAATCAATATTAAACTGTATTTTGCCAGTATGTAAGTAATTTGCTTGCTGTTACCTGGAATCTGGGCAGTAACATTTAGTCTGAAAGCAGATATTCCATATGTAGTGAAATCCAAGACCAGATAAATTCAGGAAATAAATGGAAAGACATTTATAGAAAAGTTAGAGACAAAAATCAGATTCTTTCGTTCTGCAGAATAGAACCCCAGCCCTAGAGGACAGAATGAAAATCAGTAAACAATAGCTGTTTGAGAGAGTGAAAATCAGAACCCTCTTACTTCCTGTTTTATTGTAAAAGCATACGACAATCATGTAACAGAAAGGAAGCAGTTTAAAAAATATGTATATCTTTCATATCAATGCCATTATTTTATTAACTCTATTTAACTCTGCAAGTGATTATGCTTTAGAGTTAAATTGATATTCTATAAAAGGGATTCTGGTTGGAAGAAAGCCCCAAAAGCATAATTTAAGAGCAGGTTTTGTCAAATTAGCTTTGTACAGGTATTTTACACTTTTATCAAAACCACTGCGTGGCAACCTTTATCTTGATAGCATATAGTAGTAGGTGAGGCATATATGTACGTTCCTGAATAGAAATGTTTGTACTCTAATATTATTATTCCAAGGTATGGAAAAGTTTACTTAGCTGCAGTGGGTCTGGAGTTTTACCCTCACTTTTGAAATTCTCATCACTAATGCAAAGTGATTTTAAGTAAAATTTTATTATGGCTCTCTTCAAAATTATGAGTCCTAGAAAAGCTAAGGGGGAAATAATGACATAACACATTTCTTTTTGTTTCTTCAGTTAAACTTGTCTCTCTCTATTGGGAACTCATTTAATATTGTAGCTGAGTCTATGCACTTTTCTACCTGCATCTTAAGGGAACTGTAAGTCTTTCTTGACATCAAAAGTCTCTTTTCTGAAGAGAACTTGGAAAACGGATTATTCCTTATGACTTTCTTCAAAATTACTGCTATAAGCATAGCAGTGTAGCCTCTATACTTTGATTTCAATGTTGGCAGATTTTTCTCTTTGCCAACTGCATTTTGAATATATATACACTTTTACCGTCTGCTTTTACCCCTTCCCCCAATTTGTTATTTCAGTTAAGTTACAACTTACAGTTTTCCATTTTTGTCAGTATTTTTGCCAGGAACTAACTAGCTCTTCAAGGTATTCTGTCAGAAGTTTACTTGAGTTTCCTTGGTTCTGATGATCTAAAAAAATCACCAGGCCTTTTCACAAATAAAACTTCCAGACCTTTAGAATTTTAATAGATTAAGATAAGCATTTGAGATACATATTTATGGAAGTTAAATATCTTCTAAAAGTGTCATATTTCATTGGTTTACATTACTTTCTTAAGTACTGTGTTAAGAAGTTCTTCACTGATGATTTTGTGTGTAACTAAAATACTGTAATGACCTGGTAACAAATCAAAGTAATATAGCAAGAAGAGATCAGCTTATTACACTGCTTCATCCTGATTTCCAGCAAAATCTTTACACTGCTGCTTCTTGTGTTGAGGCTCCATCTAAATCCAATTGTTGGTTTTTAACGCTTTAAAACCCAAATGTAAATTTTATGGGTAACCAAATGGAGTCATGAAATACTGAGCAATATTTGTAACCTGTTTTGTTGCTCATTGTACAAAATGACACAAATAGTAGCTAAAATAGACTTCAAATAGATGGTTTATGAGTCCTAGCAAGGGTTAACATCCCTAGTTTACAATTAAAATAAAAAATCTATGTATTCAAAGCAGAACAGCAAAATTACCCTCTAGAAGAATAATTTCTTTCTTTCTTTCTTTCTTTCTTTCTTTCTTTCTTT
>JAPSGF010000117.1:388242-409766 GCA_035772895.1 Perdix hodgsoniae | reverse complement strand
TTTCTTTCTTTCTTTCTTTCTTTCTTTCTTTCTTTCTTTCTTTCTTTTTCCCCCTGTATTGTATTCTAATGCATGGTTTGCTCCAAAAGTGATGCCTCCTACTTATTTCCATGGTAACTACAACAGATACAAAATGCACAATAACTATTTTATAAAGAAAATTCTCATCTGCAAAACACAATTTCTCAACATAATCACCATGGTTAGCTATGCATTATCGCTAGCAATCAGTAAGAGTCTGCATGCTGCACTTGTAAAAATCTGCATGGACATCCAGAATGTGGCTTGTCTTTCACACTGCTGTTGCCACCACTAAGTGCACCACCTGCCACCTCACTGTGTTAATATTAACTGTTTGGTCTTCATAAACATTCAGCAGACATTGATGAATGTTAATAGATGGTATTTTCATCCATTTTGCCTCATATGCATTTCTATGTCAGATGCCATTCTGTCAGACTGCCCCTCTGTATTCAGTTTTCTCAAATAGGAAAAGTAACTGTTTATTTATGAATACATATTTAGATCTTGTGTTTATTTGGAAATATTAATTCTAAAAGCAAGTTGCAACTAGCTAATAGCTAATGAAATTATGATTACGGAGAGAAATATCCATAAAGTCATAAATTTGTGTGTCTTTAACACAGAAGGCATTAACAGACAAATGAAACACATTTTTTTCCCCTAAGATTTTACTTGAACAGGTCATAGCCCATTGTTAATGAATTTTGAATAGCAGAAGCATGGATCAACTATTATCAGAATTGTTTTAGAAAGAATTTACTACAAAAATAAATTTAATCTTTTAAATTGGTAGATTTAGCTACCAACAGTAAAGTCAGTTGGGTTATTCTGTAACTTTGTTTATATAGACATTCTGGGACTGTAACAGAATGCACAGCTGTGTAAATGTTTATAAATACAAATCAGTTTGGTTTTCATTTAGCCTTCACTAAATTTTTCATTTCTCATTCCTCATTGCATGAGAAACATGGATATATGAGAAGATAAAGGCTCTCCTCTGTTCGTATGACTTTTATAAAAGGAAAAAGCATCTTTCTCACTTCCTCCTGGAATCACATGATTTATAATCCAGTTGTGACACATGTTATCAAGCATGGAACAGAACTTGTCAAAAGCTTGCAAGTTGTCTTAAACTGACACTGCTACTCCAGTAAGGTGGAAAAAAAGGAATATTGCTGTATTTTTAGATTTTATTTTCTGCCTTTGTTTGACTGGGGTTCTTTTTAGCACTATGTGAAACAATTACAATAATCATTTTCCTTCTCAAAAGTGTTCTGAGAGGAATGAGAAATAAAGTTACCTAAATATAATTATTATATCTATTCTAACAGCCTGATAGTAAATCATATAATAATGGAAAATGTTACAATTTTAGTTAGTTCCACAGTTTTAGTGGGTTTAGATGGTGTGCTGGATTCAGGCAGTGTGTTACATATATATCAATGCAATCAGGATCAATATACATTCAAGAGCACCCTTTCATCATAATTATCATAGTTAGTAACATTTACTTATTAGTTCTTTCTGATAAATAACTCTGAATTGGCCAATGAGAATTTCCCAGGATATTTTCTTGTAGTATCCTGAGACTGTTAGATAAAATTCCTAAGCATCAACAAATGCTATCCCTCTTTTCCCTCTTTTTTTTTTCCCCTAGTTCATGGGAAGCTTGCTTTCGCATTGCTGATATTCCTGTCTTATGGCTTACAGCATAATCCTTCAAAGACATGTAAACTTGCATACATGTGCACAGAATGTTGAAAAGTAGCACCCGAACCTTTCTGAAGAGGTTTGCAAAGGAATATTATCTGCATTAATGTTATTTGTGTCATTTATGTTACTAATGTTATCAGTCCCATAACACTACACCAATCTTAATAAATAAATTAAACAATAAAATTTACTGGTTCAAAGAGGTTCAAATCTGGGCTCAGATTTCTAAGTGAACTCATTTCCTTTATGTTTGAGAATGTTGTGCAACTGCTAGTACCAATACTGTTCTGACATGTGGAAAAATTATGCAGGTTACTACTAAAAGAAGAATTATCTGGTCAGCACATGTGCATTATTCTTATCCATTAAATCACACAAAACTTTTCAAAGTGCTTTTTTTTTTTAATTGTTGTTGTTGTTACTGTTATTATTATGTTGAAATGTTCCTTGGTATTGTTATCATTGCACTTCTTTGATCATTTCTGCATGGCAGAATGGTTTCCATTCATAGGTTCTTCTTTCATAGGCATCCTGTAGTGAAGTTCATTTTGATTTTGGCAGTGATGCTCCAGATGCAACAGAAGCCCTGTTATGTATCTGGCTTTTGTGCAGTACAGGCTTTTGGCATGCAGTTGCTATGAGAGTCTCTTCTGAGCAGTTACTGTCAGTGAAAGAGATTAAACATCCAAATGTGATTTGAACACAAATAAAAAATGAGTACCTGGGATGACTTGAAAACCAGCAAATCATGACCTGTTTTACTTTAGATGATTTCTTTCTTTGTGCATTGATTTTAACGCATGTGTGAAACAGAGTGAGGTAAATAGGTTTCGGTAGTTAAAACTAGGCAAGCTGCTGAGTCAACTCTTTCTTAACTCAAATGCCTCTATGCAAATGCATGTCACATGGGAAAAACAACAGGAGTTAAAGAGTCAGAATGCATTCAGGTGACATTATTGTGAGGGCTTGCTACAGGCAACTGATGGGGCCTTCTGTTGACAGATAAGAACAGAGTCACCTTCTCAAGCCCTGTCCTCATACAATACTTCAACCAGCCTAATATCTGTTGGAGATAAAATGCAAAAGGGTATAAGCTATCTAGGAGGTTCCTAGGTTGCATTGATGATAATTTCCTTTGCTAAGTGATAGAGGAGCCAATGAAAAGAGATGCTATGGACCTGTTCTAATGAACCCGTAGGGCCTGATGAGGAATTTGAAGCTTGAACACAACCTGGGCTGCAGTGACCATGGAGGTCAAGTTCAAGATCTTTGCAGCAGCGAGGAGGAAACACAGCAAGCTCACAACTCTGGATTTCAGAAAAGCTGGCTTTGATCTCATGGGTCTGCTTAGTAGCACAGGCTGGGATAAATCTGTGGAGAAAAGAGATGCTCAAGAAAGCCAGTTAACATTCAAGAATCACCCCCTCCAAGCTCAGGTCTGATACATCCCAACAGAGAGGTCAGGCAAAAATGCCAGGAGGATGGATGAGCAAGGATCTCCTGACCAAATTCATACAGAAAAGGGAAGTTTACAAAGGGTGGAAACAAGCACAGTAGCCTGGGAAGAAAATATGGAAATTGTCTGAACTGCCAGGAATCAGATTCGGGAAGTCCTGACAGAACTAAATTTGGCCAGGAACATCAAGGGCAACAAGTAAAGCTTCTATATACAGTAGTTATACAAGGAAGACTAGAGAAAATGCAACACCGCTACAGAAGGAAATGAAGGATCTGTTTTCCTGAGATATGGAGAAAGCTGAGATTCTCAGTGACTTCTTTGCCTTAGTCTTCACCAGCAGGTGCTCTAGCTACCCTGCCAAAGTTGCAGAAGGCAAAGAGAAGAACTGGAAAAATGAAGAACTGTCCACTGTAGGAGAAGATTAGGTTCTAGACCATCTAAATAATCTGAAAATGCACAAGTCCGTGGAACATGATGAAATGTCACTGAAGATCCTGAGGGAACTGGCAGATGAAGTCACTATCCATTGTGTTTAAGAAATCATGGCAGCCTGGTGTAGCTCCCAGGGAATGGAAAAGTGGAAACATGACAATTTTTTAAAATGTAAAAAAGGAAGACCTGAGGAACTATAGGTCACCTCTGTGCCAGGCACGACCACCGAGAAAATCCTTCCAGAAACAAAGAGATGAGTGGTGACTGTTAGCAACCAACGTGGCTTCGCTATAGATGAACTATGTCTGATAAATCTGATGGACTTCTACAAGGGTATTACAGTGTGGGTGGATAAGGGAAGAGCAAATAACATCATATATGTAACACTTGTGCATTAGAGACAACATTATTGTCTCTAAGTTGGAGAGACATGGATTTAACAGAAGGATCACTCGGTGGATAAGGAATTGGCTGAATAGTTTCACAAAAGAATGGTGGTCAGTGACTCAATGTATAGGTGGACATCTATGACAACTGGTGTTCGGGAATCAGTACTGAGTTGGGCACTATTTAATACCTTTGTTGATGATGTGGACAGTGAGATTGAGTGCACCCTCATTAAATTTGCTGAAAACAAGTGGTGTAGTATAGTCAATATGCTGGAGGAAATAGCAGGAAAAGATGTGTTTCAGAGAGGCCTAGACAGACTTTCGACAAAGGACCATGCAAACCTCATAAAATTCAACAAGTTCAAGTGCAAAGTCCTGAAGCTGAGTCAAGGCAATTCCAAACATGAATGCAGGCTGGCTGGATCTGACAGTGTGCTCCCACCTTGCCCTCTTCCTTCCAGATGCACCTGAGCCAGCACCAGCCTAACTACAATGCTGAACACTGACATAAGCTAGATTTTTGAAAAACTAATATCAAGCTTAAAACTGTGACCAATATCCAAAATGAATATGAGTCAGTCATTTGAACTGTATTGATTTGCGGAATCAAACTCTATAACCCAGAGTTAGGTTATAAAGCAGGTACGTTTATTCAATGAGACGCGTATCATTGGGTACGTGGGGGATAGTTCCTCCTAACACAGACACCGTAGGGCAAAAGCTTGGTACAGATATAGGCCAAACGAATACACAATTTGCATACGTATTCATTACATTCCTAACTTATCATCATATGGCCCCACCATGAGCAGTGGGGTTCTCCTTTGATGAAAAGACCCACTGTCTCTGACAGAAGTAATCCCATCCTGACCCATTCCTTGTGTACTGTTGCAACAGAGATTCCAGATTTCTTTTTCTTATCTGACCACACATCCTGCTTACCTATATTCCTAAACAGTGATTAACCCTTATCTTGCCCTCCCCTTACTCAGTAGCACAAGAAGTGGAGTCAGACCTGGAGCCAGGTTGAGAAAGATGATTCCCCAACTCTGTTCTGCTTGTGTGAGAATCCACTGTCTTGCTCCAATATTGAAAGAAGAGAAGGTTCTCTGACGTATGTATACCCAACGCAAGATTAAGAAGCAACAGTTCAAAGGCTGGTTCAACCAGTTTATTACAAATCCTAATCAGGGAGATGGGAAAGGGGAGGACAGTGACAATTATGTATTAGGGTGGTGGAGAAAAGTGGGCAATAGGAAAGATTAGAAAGAAGCAAGAATTACATAAAGCGAGGATAATCACTACCAGGATCTAGCAGTGTCCCTGTTGCACGCCATTCTGATGGTCAAAGGCAAAAGCGCAGGGGAGGAGCAGCAACAGAGTGGCGAGCCATAGACAGCAAGCAGGTACAGACAGAGCAGGTCCAGGAGGAAGAGGCAGATTTCATGTAGTATGCCCAGGAGAGGCTGTTAGCAGACAGGCATCATATCGTGAAGCATCTGATGTCAGACACTTATCCTCATGTTGTTGGTTTCTTTTTTATCCTCCTTCTTCTGCCAGTGTGGCATTCCTGGATGCTTAGTTGTCACGTGCAGTATTCCCTGAGATGGCTTTCTTCGTCTAGATAAGCCTACACAAAGGACAGCTTCCTGGCCATTAAGCTGCTGTTTACCCCTCTCTCATTGCCTCTGGCCTGCAAATCTTCAGACAAAAGATTTCGCCAACTTTGACCAGGACTTGCCTGGACTTGTCCATCTGTGACCTGTGGACAAAGGATTTCTCAACCTTTGTCCAGGACATTTACATCAGTTGTCCTTAGCAAACTTTGAGACAATGGTGCAGAAGAATAATCTCTTACACCCACTTACACTATGGAGTTCAGCTCTGGTTTCACCAATGTAAGAAAGATGTCCAGAAGCAAGTCCAGAAGAGGACCTCAAATACACTCAGAGGGCTGGAACACCTCTCCTATGAGGACAGGTGAGAGAGCTAGGGTTGTTCAATAAAGGGAAGAGAAGGTTCTAGAGAAATCACATAACAACCTTCTAGTATCCAAAGGGGGCCTGCAGGAAAGCTGGATAGAGACTGCAGGGACTGTAGCGATAGGAGAAAGGGTAATGGCTTTAAGCTAAAAGAGAGTAGATTTAGATTAGATGCTAAGAATAAACTGTTTTTTACGAGGACATTGAGGCACTGGAACTTGTTGCCCTGAACTTGAAAATGTTTGAAGCCAGGTTGGATTGAACTTTGGGCAACCTGGTCTGCTTGAAAATGTCTTTGGCCATGGAAGAAGGGTTGGAACTTCATGGTCTCTAAGGTCACTTCCAACCCAAACTGTTCTATGATACTGTGGTAAAACCATGATTTTCCTTTCTAATAAATCTTCATGATTCTGCTGAAAGGCAATGTGTATATGGCTTATTTGAATATCAGTGGTCAATTTACACAATCTTTACTACCTTTCTTGATTCAAAACATAAAATAGATGTTTTTATTGAACTTTGAGAATAGATGTGGCTTCAAATGTGATCCATTACATTCATGGCTCTTTCAACAGTGTAGTGAGGAGGTACAGAAAATATTGTGGTTCACTGCGGAGTAACTGGAATATTCTATAGCCTAACTTCATGATTCCCTGCAGTTCATGTAAAGCTGCTCTAGTTTGACAGAATATAATAGATTATGGCTTCCAAGAACCAAGACAGTAAAAAACTGTGTTTATTAAAAGGTGAACATTAATTTAAGACCAAATTTACTTCAATTACTGGACGACTGTTTGCTTGCAACCTAGAAAGTGGCACGATATCTGATATTTGTCATCAGTTAGATAACAGGTTACTTATCCAAAACTGCATTAAGAAATCTCAGATAAATTTTTTCTCTGAGATAGCAGTGAAATAAACTGTCACCTTCTCATTTCTTCCGAAATTAAACAGCTTTCCAGACACAGGCTGCTGTTTGATTTGCCATATCAGTATCTTCCTCTTAGGAAGAACACAGGTGTAACTGTGAGAAGTAAATTTCAAATATCTTTAAATTCAGAAATGATTTCTGAAACCTTACAAAATCATGTTTACTATATCTGGAAACAGAAATGTTTCAAATTATCTTTCTGTAAACATTAAATTGTATTCCAGGTATATGGCATAGGAAAAATGAAATAATGTTTTCAAATCACATGACATAAAGGTCATAAAATATCTAGCATACAGTTGTTTGAAATCAACAGGAAATGCCCTCTACTAATATCCTTGTTTCACAAAAAGAACACTAAATCAAAATGTTTTTCATGGTGCCTATTACTTTTTCATGTTAAGTCCTTGTTATCACCATGAAAGTTGTTTTGGATCAGCTGTTGTAGTGTGCAAGCAGCATTGGCTTGCTAACATATATCTAAACTGTGGACTGGGGAGTGCTTCTCAATCACAGGTCCATGTGCTTGGTTGATCTGCTACTCCCTGAATGATCACTACAGCCAGAGATGAGAGTGGTCCACAGCTGTCTGCAGTCTTGTCAAATTTTCCAGGAGTGGGCATAATGGTTCCTAGGGCTCCTGGATAAATGTTAATAAATCTTCCTGGCTGCAAAAAAGAACTCTTCCCAATTCTTAATGTTAAAAAGGCTAAGTCATCTTATTTAATTTCTCCTCCATTTTTTTTTCTCTTCTCTGAAGAAAGCTGTATGGTTTTATAACATTTGTTAAGGAACAAAGCTAATCATCATAAATCTTTTTCAGTGGATACTGTGTGTCAGTTAACAGATCTAATTAAAATTTGATCTGTCTATGCTGAAGGTGTTGTCTCAGTTTCACTTTCAAAGAGTTTAATTACTCTATTGAGTCCGAAGCAAAAAATCTATTTCTTTCTGTCTGTATCTTTCTCTGTTCCCGTGTCTGTGCCCATGTTTATACCTCTATTTGTCTGTGTATTCTATGGAATAGGAAGTACATCGTTCAAAAAAATATACTAGTTCAATTTCCGTTATTGTCTGATTCATGAAATGTTTCTATACTTTTGATTATTAGATGAGTAACTTTAAATTACATCTGTTATTTTATTTATTTATTTTTTTTCCTGAAGGAAACATGCTCAGTCCAAAAGACTGGTGAACTATACACTTTTCTTTGTGTAATGCACATGTCTGTGAAATTGTATACAAATGATTCAAGACCAGGAAATGTTAGAAGTGGCAACAATAAATATATATATATATATTTTTTTTCATTTCATAAGTAGAAGAGAAAAATATTGTTTTAATTTAGTTTAAATGTTTTGGATTTGCACAAGTCATGCTTTAGTAACTCACGCTATCTATTTTAATGGAATAGCTATCTGTCTTCTAATTGAATTTTCAGTACTCAGAATCTTTTTACATTTTAAAATCTTATTTTTAGCCTATGTTTTCTTTAGTTCACAGAAATTGTGCAGCTGGATAGGAGATAGTCCCATTTACTTCTTACCATCAATAGTTATGGTGCTGTTTTGTTTTCAGATGGAAGATTTTGTAAATAAATTAGAATTTATCTAACAAGGCAAGGATAAATTATACAGAAGGATTTTATAAGGGCCCTTGTCATCTTAAACATGCATCACTTTAAGATGGCGGCAAATGATGATTGCATCTATAGACTGTTCTTGCAGTTGGATTTGCTATCACTGGATTTTACTCTCTCAAACATTTGTGATCTTATGCTCTAAATTTAGTTTGTGTGGACAACACTTCATATAGCTTTTTATTCTTGGTAAGGATTAATATTTATCAGCACCATATCATTTTATCAGTAAAACTCAATATTTGGGTGTTACACAGCTGGATATTAAGTAAGCCAGAAGAGAAACTGAACTGCATGTTCTGAATGATAAGGAAGCAGGAATATGTTTTCTCTGGTGGAACTTGTGTAAAGTAAGAAAAAGAAAGCAACAGTTACACTATCCTGTGGTCAATCTGAAATAATTTTCTATTAACTAGAGGAGGTAACGTGCACTTTAAACTATGTAATATCTCTGAATTTAAAAAAGTGATGTCTTCAGCACTAAAGTATTCTGTTTGTCTGGACTTCTCTGTTAAAATTAGCTTTGAAACACAAGATTGGCAGACATAAATAGTATCCTATCTAGCACAGTTCAAGGAAAATCACAGCATTTTTATCCTCTAGAAATTACATTTATGTTACTGATAAATAACAGGACATTTGTTTAACTCTCTAGAAGACCTAGTGAGAAAATGTAAACAAGAAAATTTCATACAATGAAATCCAGTCTTGCTGCAAATTCAAGATGGAATGATACCTGGAAGGCTATATAGCCAAGTATAGGGAGCCTCTTTTTTGCCTCATACAAACTAGGAGGTTTTGTCTTTCAGTTTTGTCACCTAAATATTATATTTTCTTATACTAATAAAGTACCATCTACTCACCTGACAAGAGGTTTGGAAGGTAAGAGAGATTATGGTGGGTTGACCCTGGATGGCTACCGACACCCATCCAGCTGGTCTCTCACTCCCAGTCCTCAACATGACAGGGAGACTGAAAACTTGTTAGTCACAATCCTGGGCAAAATAGACTTTACTCAGGGAAAATTAATTGAATATATTGAAAATTACAACCTAACTGGATAGTGAGAAACAAAGATAAAAAACTAGAACACTTTCACCTCACCCTGCCACCATATTCTTCCCACTCTCAACTTCACTTCTTCGTCCACAGCTAGTGTAGAGGGTCAGGCCTTGTGGTCAGCACAGCACAGTACATCTCCTCTCTGCTGCTCCCTCCACTTCACACTTGTTCCCTGCTCCAAAGTTAGTCTGAACTGCAGTTCTTGAGAATAGACCTGTCCTTACCTGGTCCTCCTGTATTGTAGTAATCCTACTCTGCTACCATCCTCTCCATGGGATGTAGCACTTGGAGCACCTACTCTGTCTCTTTCTTTTCTGATCTTTGTGTTGGCAAAATTGTTTCCCACTTTTTTTTTTTTTTTTTTTTAATGCTGTGCAGTGTTTTACCCTTTGTGAAATCAATTGCCTCAAGGCAGCAGCAGCATGTGACAGCCCCGGCCTCACCTCACAGTGGAGCCCTTCCAACCAGCAGCTGGGGCATTGTACCAAATAGGACTGAACGTATAATCATAGGATTGGATATATATATATATACATTGTGTATATATATAAATATATATGTATATATACACACACACATATATATATAATCACAGGATTGGAAGGGACCCCACAGATCACTGAGTTCCAAACCATCTGCCACAGGCAGGGCCACCGACCTGCAGATCTAGTACAAGACCAGGTCTCCCAGGGCCCCATTCAACCTGGTCTCGAACAGCTCTGGGGATGGTGTATCCACTGCCTCTCTCTGCAGCCTGTTCCAGCACCTCACCACTCTCCCTGTGAAAAACTTCCCCCTGACATTCAATCTAAACCTCCCCTCTGTGAGCTTGAAACAATTCCCCCTTGTCCTATCATTATCTACCTGAATAAAAAGTTGATTTCCCCTTTTTATAATCTCCTTTTAAAAACTGGAAGGCTGCAATGAGGTCTCCTTGCAGTCTTCTCCAAGATGAACAAGCCCAATTCCCTCAGCCTGTCTTCGTAGGAGAGGTGCTCCACACCTCTGATCATCTTCACAGCCCTTCTCTGGACCCTCTCCAACAGCTCTACATCTTTCCTGTACTGTGGGACCCTCACCTGTACTGGAGATGGGACTTTACAAGGGCAGAGTAGAGAGGGACAATGTCCTCCCTGTCCCTCCTGGTCACCCCTTTTCTGATAGATCCCAGGATACTATTGTCCTTCTGAGCTACAAGAGCACACTGTTTGCTCATGTTCCATTTTTTTATCCACCAGGACCACCAGGTCCTTCTCTGCTGGGCTATTATCAAAGAGTTCTTCTCCTAGTCTGTCTTGGATATGTTGAACTCTGATTCCTAAATTATCTGAGGTGTGTCTGCTCTTCATTTTCCAGTCTTCACCACCTCCCTTTTTAAAAATAGACAATCTAAATCACACAAATGAAGCCAGATTCTACAGTGCAGTGTAACGAGTAAGACTGATAGGAGCAAATCCCGGTGGGAAACTATTAGCATGTCATAAGGAAAGTGCACTTAGAAGATTTCAGTCCACTGCAGACGCACAACTTAGTTACATGCCCAGTGTGTGACAGATGAAGTACAGGATGCTGCAGTGCCTGTGATAATTCTGTGTGTAAGTGTGGTATGTTCTGTCTCTTAAATGTATCAACAAAATGATGCTGAAATAGTGCTTATTGTTTTCATCAGTTATTCCTCCATCCTTGTCAATCTTGTAATTATCCCTGTTAAGCTACTCTACGTAGCATTATTTATGTGTGGTAAAGAGTATTGTAAACCGAGAGTCACTCATGGAGAGAATATACTGTCCATCTCTCTGGATGTTATTGCTCAGTGAAGGTCACTGTTTCAGCCTGTAAGGGTAATAGTTTCCCCCATAAACACAGAACTCTGATCTCTGTGTATTTCATTACATCCTGTAAGTAATCTCTGACCTGCACGTTCATCAGCTTTCTTCAGACACCCACTGTCGAGAATCCTAAAACGTTTGCAGCCATCTTGAAAAAATATTGTGTGTTTTTTTTGAGCATTTAACTGACATTAAGTATTTTGTCTGAGGTTGGCACATTCTCTCCTCCTTGGATAGTTTGAACATTTTAACATTTTATTTCCCAACAGATATTATTTAAAACTCTGCATTACACTGTTCTTTTTAATAGAAAATTATAGAATAGAAAGAATTTATCAGCTACTTTTTCACAGTCTGCCTAAAATAGCCAAGCAAACCTTCTGTAACCTGTTCTATGCTAATGAAGAAGGATCACTTTGCCTTCTAAATTGAATTTACCTGAAGATAATTTAATGCTGACTTTTTTGAAAGGAGGTTATCTCTTTCAAAGAAGAACTAACCTTTAAGTAACACACTTCATTCTGCTTATCCTCCTTCTATCCTGGAAAAGGAATACCTCATTCACCATGGTTGAGACTAGGATAACTTTCTTTTGCATAGGTTCTTTTGCAACTGAAGCTGTTCATCCATGAAATGTTAATCTATTCCCTGCCAGCTCTTGAATACCATCTAACCAGACAATGGAGTTTCAGAAATGTTGTCAGCCTTTGCAACTTCTAGAATACATCCTTCTTATAGGTTATATACAGGTTAAATTGTTTATCATAACTGCTGCTCTCATGGAAAAAAAAAAAATTAAAAAAAAATCTAATTTGGTATTGAAGTCCAGATTAATTTAATCTGGTAACACAAGTACCACTATGCATTAATAACTATTGTGTCATTATCCTGGGGCATTGTTAGTCATAGGTCTAAATTAAGGTTTTCATCACCTAAGGATAACCATAGCTTCACATCTTTGGATTTGTATTCCTTTTAATAGGTATATCAATATTTCCTGGGCTACTAAAATTTTGGAAAGAAATTTGACTATAATTTTAATATTTTACTCTAGAATTCTGAATACTCTGACTATTGGTTTTTCAGAGACCTAGAAACCTTATGTTTAAAAAAGCTAGACTCCAGGTATATAAACCAAGCAGGTAGGAATAAAATCTGCATTCACAATTCCTCTTAAAGCTTAGCAGGTACTTGACATGGCACATATGAAAGATCATAGAGGAATGTTTGGGTGTTGTGCTCCTAGATGTTGCCATCTATTAGCAGCAGCAGCTGCTTGGAAAGGAGATGGGCAGAGAGTTGGCTGGTGTGAGTGGAAGTGATATGGTAAATTAAATTCTTGGGCTTGTTTTCCCTTGTGTGCACAGGGAGTGAAATAGATGACTATGTAGATTGATTTAAGTCCCAGAAGGGTGTCTGAAGGGAAGACTCTCAGCTGAACTACTTGTCTGGCAGAGAGGAAGGGGGTGATCTCTAAGTGGTACTTGAAGCCCTTTCTCTCAGTATTATTGTTACACAGAACGTTTATTAACTAAATCTTCCTCATTGCTGTTAAAATTAGCATGCTTACACATGCTTTTGAAATTCTCCATGCTCTCCCTCAGGGACAGGAGATAGAATTACGTGATATGTGTAAACAGGGATTAATTTAATCTTCAGCCAAATCCACACGTTGCTGTGCAAGTGAGGCTTGCATAGGATTATGAAGGCAATGTAATTAGATACAGTTAGACATCTTGTTTTTGAAGCTACATATATTTCTAGTGTTTTCTTTTCCTCCCTAAAGATTAACTCATCATATCTCCTGATTCAATAGTAAAAGAGATTAAGAACAAAATAAAGTTTGCATTGTACTGTGAATACAACAGGAACAAAAGTTGTTTGGCATCTGAGAAAGGGAGTACATTTGATGTAATTCTGAAGGACACCTCAATCCTCTCAGCAAAATGGCAATTGTCTTACTCAGAGACATATGTTGAAACATTGTTCATAACTTGGGACATCTTTCTCATTTTGATTCCCAGCACAGTTCATCACTTGATTGAACGACACTTATTCTGTAACAGCACATGAACAACTGAATGAGGGAATGAAAAAAGCCTAAACAAAATCATTCCTCCCACTCCCTGCCAAAACAGAAAAAGCAAATGCACCCTTTACGTGTTACAACTGGATGAACATGTTATAATGGAGTCTTGTGGGCTGCCATTTCTATCTTAATTATAAGCTACAATTTTCTCTCTCTCTTTTTTTTTTTTTTTTCCCCCCCCCCCAATTAAAGTGAAATAAATCTGGTTTTGATCCAATTTTGACTTACTGCATATTTTAAGCAAAGAAATGCCATTGATTTTACATCCACATATATAAAATTTTCTAGAATTCAAACATGCAAGTGAAAACTATAACATCTAAATTGCAGAAGAAATCAAACATAAAAAAAAAAAAAAAGTAATTGCTAGCCTACTGTACTCCACTCTTGGTTGTTTTAAAAAATATCATTTTTTAAGTTGTAGAACTATTGTGTCATCTTCTAGAATGGAAAGTCTATTATTAGCAAGAGAAGCTTGAGTTTTCCTGAATTATCTTGAAAAAACTTTATTAATTATTTTTGTTCATTGTGCAGTTTCACAGTATCAATATGCTAGCTCCTGGCACATGTAAGCCAAGATACAGATGCTTAAAAAAGCAGTTTGTGACATCAAAATTCTAATTAAAGATAAAGAGTGAAATTAAAAATAAAACAATGTACTTTCTTTGTTTTCCATGAGTAGGTTACATAATGTACTGGTAGTATGTGCTTTAAACAAAGAAATTAATATAGTCTCGGAAAGTATTTACCAAGACATCATATGGAAAAATTAATAAGTATTGTGAAAGTGAAGATTTGTAGAAGAACTACGCTTGATGCATAAGGATCTGATAAAAAAAAGATAGCGGCAAGAGTTATTTCTGTTACTAATGAGTTTGGTCATAGGATGAATTTAGCTTGTTATTTTCATGAATATGAAGTGGGAATGTCCATAGAAGCAATTAAGATGTAAAGCCAGACACAGCATGAATTTTGTGTAGGACTGTGATAATATGGAGAGATTTTAAGCAGTCTGTGGACAACAGAACTTCTGAATGAGATGAAATTAAGTAGTAAAAAATGCAAAGTTCTGTTCTTTGCGATTAATAAAAAAGTATTGCAGAAGCTGGAAGCTCATCAGTTAAAAATGTCAGAGAAGAAAGCACAGCTACATTAATCAAATGCAGAATGATTGAACTGCTGATATGAAAATGGCAAATGTAGTCCTAAGCTGCCTCAGATAAGGTCTCCTTAGGAAAGACGTGGGAGTATTAAAGTCTAACTAAAACAGACTGTGGAGATGTAATTTTAAATACTATATTCAAGAAAGATTAATTCAGTCTCTATTAATGACCAAGAAGAAAAACTACTAGCAAGGGAAAGTGCATGACTTGTGTAGAGTAGCAAAACAATAGCTAAGAAGGAACACAACAGATGTTTCTGAATAGAATGGGAGGAATAAATAAGTTATGAATAAATTTAAACTAGCACTTTTGACAATATTCTGAAGTGATCTTTCAGTGAAAGTAGTGAGGGCTAGATGCAAACCATTTTTTTACAAAAAAAAAAAAAAAGTATATAGATTGTTATTGCGTGTGATATCAAAGGACTTAAATGCTTGACCTAGGAGATCTCTTCCAGTCCAGCATTTCTGCACTGTGCAAACATGACAGATAAAATGAGTATCCCGTTTCTGGTTTGGTTTAATGTAAGTGTCAAGGAACATGTAATTATTGTCAGTAGCAAATACACAGTCTGTATTTTATCCATTACAACACTATTCTAGAAAGAATTATTATAAAATCAGTGATAATAAACATTTATTTAAACATATTTGTTTAATAACTTTAATAAATGAATTCTAAAATAGTTTCTTTAAAAAGAAAAAAAGAACAAAAAAGAAAATATAAAAAACATTACCCCCAGAACTTCTGCCCCAATAGTCTACATAACAGAATAAGCAAACAAACAAAAAACCCCCAAAAAATAAATGCACGATTTTCTTATGTCTGACTGTTCTTTGTTAAGAAGACATTAGCTCTACTTTCTGAAGATGGTGAAACATATTAAATGTAAAAAGTTCCAAGAGAGTGTGGAGTACATTGCTGTCTTATTGTGTGATCTGCTGCTTTCTCTGGACAATGTTTTTGAGATTTTACTGATTCTGTATCTTGTCCAACATGGTCCCACATATGCTTACACATGCTGAATACATCATTCAAGCTTAAATAAATAATCTAAAATACTTAAAAAGCTTAAATAAATAAAGTAAAAAATTCCCCTCATTGTCTTAAGAGTATAGAGACAGAAGATATATCTGTCAATGGAGGGCTTTTCAGCTTTGATGATTGTTTTTTATAAACAAGAAAATTTCCTTCTTCGTGGAAGGGCTTTTCTCCAAGGTTGGCTGTTGCCATCCAGACATTGACTTTGAATATAATTTCATCTTGAACAGTCATTCAACATCTCAAGGTTTTATGCAATGCCTTGAGACAGCAGCCAAAGGCCATAAGAGACCATAGGAGACACTCAAGTAAATAAGAAACTTTCAACTAACAGTGAGCTTTGGATTGGGCTTCAGGCATTGAAATTCATGGCAACTTATTATTTAAAGTTAGATTCATGTTTCTTCAGGCTTATCTTCATGAAGACTTTGAATGACATTTCAGCCTCCAGAGTAGTAAATCTGAAGTTCAGTTATTGTTGATTGAGCCCACATAATTCTGGAGTTGTTTGATATTGTTTTCTCCTAAAGAATTTGTTCCACTGAGCTCATCCTCATGTGGATGGAGTACCCCACATTTGCATTACTACTCTTTGGTCTGTTGTTTCATTGCAGTTCTCTCTCTTGTACCCCAGGCAAGAGCATATCTTATTCACCCATGCCATCATGAAGAGACATTATACCCCTTTGGCTTGTCACAGTCTGTCTTGGTCCCAACTGTTTCTTTTTTTGTTTAATTTCTTCTGTATAGCTTAAGCTTTGATTCAATAGCAAAGATGATTATTCTATTTTTATCTTTCATTATTGCTATGTCTACTTTTTAAAAATTTATTTATGGTCTTACTTTGGGAAGTATTATATGATATCTGAGGTGACAAGTTAGACAGCTGAAATGTCAGCTGCCATAAGAAAATAAGTACAGAGCATAGACTCTAGCTCTGGGACTGCAACTTCATTTTTTAAGTGTTTTTGCTCTACTTTTAATGTGTTGCATACACAACAGTGTCTTTAGTGTGCCTTATATAATTGCTTTACATAAAAACACACCTTTTCTTTTTCCCTCAAAATTATCATATTCCAGACTAGGCATTTGAGTTTAATTTCATAAACAAACCTTCTCCTCTGTTTGTTTGTTTGTTTATTTATATATTATTGAGTGCATGAATGTGGTGGATTTCATTACTGTACTTTTTCTCACAGCTCTTGCATTCTGTAGTTCAGATAAAAGTTTGGGAGGCAAGGTGGAGATCACACTAAGTTCTGTATAATATATCCTATATATATATGAAAAATATTTCTTCTTCTGTGTAAGGCTTAATTTTTATGTGTTCTAAAATAATTGTGACAGCAATACTCACAAGTAATTACATAAATATTATATGAAGTGTATAAGGATGAAGAAAAAAGAACTCTATTTATTTCATTAACAAATGCAAATTATTGTGGCTAAAGAACAAAGTACTCAGTATCTTCCTCAGCAAATACTTTTTGCTAGAATTGTACACTGTGTATGAGAATCTCAGGTTACTCATGGTTTTACGGGATTAGCCTGAAGTATTGTACAGATGTAAGCCTGTAATGCTATGATTATTCTTACTTCTCTTTTGAGAGTGGAACAGTGCCTTTTTGATATTATCATCTAGGATATGTTTTTAGTATAATATTCTCATATCATGCAGTGATAGAGATATCTTTCCAAGTAAACAATGGGAAGGTAACAATGAAAGAACAGGGAAGTTTGTCAAAATGAGTATATATTGAAGAACTCTGCCTCTTACTCTATATCAGATTTCTTCAGGTACTAATGAAAGTGATATTGATGTTGAAAAATATGTAGCTTGGTCCCATACCAAACGGACGTATTCTAAATTTAATTGATTTTGATCTCATCAAATGTATTCATTGTGTGAATGATGTAAAACTTTATTTTGTTTTCCATTTTCAGCCTTTTTTTTTTTTTTTTTTTTTTTTTGAGGCTTAGATGCTACACTAAAAATGTCAGCAGACCTCCCGAAGGCAGGAAGTGAGACTCATTTCAATTTCAAACTACATTAATTCTGAGTGAAATCAAAGTTATTCTCACATTTATTAAAGCAAGCAAGTCCATGTGAAAAATTGCAGATTTTTAATAAGGGCATTTTCAGTGGTTCCATTCCATTCTGACAAACTCATAAATCAATCGCTGTCTTTCAGCTATTACAGATTTATCAGTTCATGTAAGTAACTGTGACAGCTGAATACTGCTGAAATCCACAGAGTAATATCTTTGTTACCATGATAAATACAACTTGGTCTGAAAGATGCGCTGTTTGGTTTATTGGGGCTTTCAGACTTTTGGTTTTGTTTTGCTTTTCTTTATTTTAAGTATGAATTTGGCTATAGGAAGCAAAAGTAAAAACCTGCCCTAAAAATATGTTTTACATCCCATCACACCCAAGACAGCTGTCAGTGGTAAGCATATTTTCATCATGAAAATATTACTCCATTTTATTTAACACTTCAAATTGAGAGAAAAAGACAGCATTGCAGGAATGTGCATCTACAGAGTTCACCAACTTGGTAACTTGTGAAGTTAATTTACCTATAGAGGTATAGCATAAGGCTGTTGTATTCATTACTGGCTAGCTGTAAGAGATTCACTGCAGTACAAACAGCATTCTGTACTTACACTCCCTGTGGGCTAATTAAATATATCAAACTTGATGGGCATTGCCTTGCTGTTTGTTTTGTTGGATTGTAAGTTATGAGAATGGTTCCAGTAAAATATCTCTGTTTACTGCAGCTGGAAAAAAGGCGGAAAAAATATTACTGGAATGCAAGTAAATTAATAAGAAGAATATTTAAGATGCATAATTTTGCACTGACAAAACCTTTTGGAAAGTGACTTTTGGGACAGCAGGGACAGAAAAGTGAGATCATTTGAATATTTCAAAATATATGAGAGTATCCAAACACAAATCACTTTTTAAGTCTATTGAATAGATATTTAGGAATATTCAGTAGTACTAATTTGTGTCTATTATTTCTTACTGCCACTCATGTAGCTCAGTAATTGAATTGCTTAGTAACACTTTCCACTCTTCAATTCTTATGATGCCCTTCATAATCTTCTTTTTTTTAATGCAATGCCTGAACTTTAGAAATGCTATTTTCTGCCAAATGTCAGTCTATTGACAGCTGAAGCAATGGAAATCCTCATTTTATCCATTTTGTTACATTAAAGTGGTGTGCACCAATCATGTTGCTAAACACTTCACTCTTGTTTCTTGTTTATCGAGTAAAAAATGTGAATGACATAAATGTAATAAAAAGAACACTTCTGTCCCAATCTCTGATTCCAAGGCTAACCAGGGTATTCTGAGTAGATTTAGGGGAAGAAGAATCCACTTAGGCACCTTATGCTTCAGCAGAAAAGTGAAAACAAAGCTCGTCCCCTATAATTTTTTAAAAAGGAATATTTCTTGTTCAGTGTCAAAACTTCAATTTCATGCAGAATGTAGCCTTTTAGCAAAGATGCAAACATGAGTTCATTGAAATAAAAATTGCAGTTTCTACCTAGATCTAACCTAGAACTTTTGCTTTGCAGGAAAATCAGAACAAACTTTGCGGTGATGTATGGTCACAGTAAACTTTATTATCTAAAAACATATTGCACTGGTATTTCCATTATGATGGCCATATTGATACAGTAAGTCCTCATATAAATAGGCAAAAGATTCAGAATTAAAATCAATGAAAGATATAGTTGTTAGGTTTTTTGTTTGTTTGTTTTCCAGAAAAACCTACTTTGGAGCTGGAGGATTATGTAATTTTTGAAGGCTGTTATGTACCATATGTTGTCCACATGATGACTGCTTTCAAACCATTTGTGTAACACTGGAGGTTGCTATAAAGCTGAGAAGCTACCAGGCTATCAAAAATGTAGCTACTCCAGACACTACGAGAAACTCACTACTATTACAGAAATAACTGCTCTAGTTTTCCTGAATCTGTTCTGAAGGTGTGAAGAAAACATCTCTGGTTTCCAAGGTTCCATATGAAGCTGGTACAATCTCTTGGCCAGTCTCTTAGCTCTACCTTCATCTAAATGGTTTTTCTCTAATCTTCTAAAAAAAGGTGTAGGATTCTTCTGCTCTGCTGCTCAGTGAGATGATGAGAGGAAGAGCGTCCTTAGAAATGAGACATGACTATCTGAAGGAATACAGAAGAAAACAAAAGTCTCCTGGAGAAGAACTGTGAAATATGTTGTAGGTAGAATAAGAGCAAAAAGATGAAGAGCAATAAAAACACACTGATTTATTTTTTATGTAGTTCAAACATAATGAGTAAATTAATCAATGCCTGTAAGCTCTGCTGTATCCTTGACACGTGGCTAAATGACAAGATCTCAACAATGTGAGAACACTTATTTGAACAGTCATGCCTTGAGTCATTGCCTAGGACACATTATTTTGGTGTACTCACCTCTGCAGAGTGCTCAGGAAACTTGCATACATTTTACAAGTGGTTATAAAATTACCCCAGATGCCAAAACAATTAGTGTGTACAATTAAAAAAAACAAACAACTATGCTGCAGTTTAAGAAACTTCACCACGAAAGGTTTCACCCTCCTCATGTACTTGTGGGCCATCAATTAAACAGCTGAGAGCACTGCTTCGCTCCTCTGACTTTGATTAGAGTGAACTGGGAAGGGAGAACAAAAAGGCTGTAGCAAGACTGTACACAATCTCCAAATATCAACGTGATTAGTCTTGTTTTTTCCTAGACTTTGTATAAGCTGCCATCCCAGTAGTTCATTGCAAACTGTCTGTGGGCCACTGATTTTTTACATAAAAATAATGCATGAGCTTCATTGGCCAGGGCTATCAGAAGGAGAGGAGGCTTGTCCTCAGCTCTGATGTATAAAGGCATTTTCCAGTTACTCTGATTAACGCATATCTCACTTGCAGGTGTTGTAGAAGTCTGAGTGCATATCTCAGCTTCCACTCATTCCAAACTGCAGCTCTGCTGTGTAAACTTACCCTTGATTAAGTAATGGACCATGCACCTGCACTGCGTCTTTAAAAAGCAACATACTTAACCACTTGACAGTTCTGTTTCCAGACCTTGGTTTGTTTTGGCTGTCGTTTTTGATTCCAGGCCTATGCAAGTCACTGATCATATACATCCTTGCTTCTGACAGAATGATATGGTGTGAAAAGGATGAAATAACAAGCTTGAAGAAAATACTGGCAAATAGTACAGTGGGAAACTTGTAAGCCTTGAAAACTGTCTCTTCAACATCCAGAATAATCTCAAAAATCCTCACTGAAATAAATGAAAATTTGGGTCCAAATCTCCATGAAACCTTGTGATACAAAACTGAAAAAGAGATGAAGTGTTCAGCTGTGAGAAGGAGATGCTAGCAATACTTGTTATAAACTTTATACTCTATTTGCTTAGATTTGAATGCCTACATAGACTACTGTGTCAAGCAGCAGGGAGTTCTGTTTTTTCTGTTACTTTTAAATATATTCCTTCATTGCATACCCTTTGGATATCTTTGATATGATTAGTTATGTGATTAGGAAATTTAGCAAACAGGGCAATAAACAAACAGATGCCAGCATGTATTAACTATTCACAGGAATTCCATGTAAAAAATGTTATTTCCATGGTAAAAAATTCATCTAGTCATACCCCCCCCCCCCCCCCCTCCCCTCCCCCCCCCCACCCCCACAACCTCACCCAACTCTACGATAATGCCCTATTATCTTGTAATTAACATATTC
>JAPSGF010000117.1:293033-364710 GCA_035772895.1 Perdix hodgsoniae | reverse complement strand
CTTTCTTTCTTTCTTTCTTTCTTTCTTTCTTTCTTTCTTTCTTTCTTATTTTTTTTCCCCTATCAAAAATAAAGTTTAAATTTAATCTAGACATAATAAATCTAAATCAGTTATAAAATCCACTTTCACCAGATTAAAATGTCATGGGTACTGCACTATCAATCTAGCTATAATTTACAAAGAATTTTTTTTAAATGTCATTACTGACTTAAATTCATATCTTTCCTCACTGAAAGCACTTCTAATCTTCACCCATCTATTGGAAAGATAGTGATTACATCCACATGTAATAGTTTGTATTATCATACTAGGAAAAAACATAGAAGTAAATATTTTGTATACTGTTCAGAGCAGATGAAAGGTAAAAGTTCTAGCTGCATTTTATTTACTACTGTGTTTATTTAAGCTCAAATCTTAATAGTTATCTGGAAAGATCTCTACTCTATTGATCCCAGACTAAATGTATTGGGATATTGTGTCTGTTTTCAGTGCAGTCTAGTTAGAGAATTCATATGATGTTTATAATAATTTGCCCCACTTCCTTTCTTTTGTGATATCTGACTAACCAGAGAACCATGCACATGAAGGGTCTCTTTCATGCAGCAGCTAAATGAGAATACAAACATAACATTTTGACTCACATTTTCCCCTTCTTTCCCTCTGTTTTATCCTAGTTTATGACAGCATCTGACTTGTATGCCAACTCTACCCTATGTGATTTCTGCAGGGAACTGAAGTGACCTAAGGCTTTTAATCTACCTCATGACCCTGTTCTCAAATAAATACAGGCATATTCTGAAAGTACATGATCTATAGTTTAGTTGACTGCATTTTGCTTCTGATGCATTCATAATATGAATTATTTCAACAGAGGGGACTAGAGAACTGCTTTTTAAAACTCACTGCTAAGTAGACCTTTTCATTAAATTTAGGTTTTTTTTTTAAATTTTAAGACAAAGCAGGTTCTAGAAAAAGAAAAGATGCTTGGTAGGAGTAGAAAATTTGGCAAATGTCAGATCAGCCTTTATTACAGACACAAAGTCTAATCTTAGTGAAATAACAATCAGTATTACAAAGCCTTTTTATCTTGCTTACATGTTATCATAAACCTACCACTGCTAAAATTTCAGTATATCTGATTTATGATTTCTATAGAATTTAATAGGCCTTGATTTGATTTAAAGCAGTCAGTATTACAGGCTAGGTTTTTGCTCATGCAAATCATTATCAGGTAAATTTTGTTTTCACTAGTTGTCATGATTTCAGCAATATTCTTAGAGGTCAAGTGCTTAGCAGCACGGAAAAAGTGACTGCTTAGCAATATCTGATTGTTAAAACGAGTCTCCTTTCACTGTTACTATATCATCTTTGGAATGGAACAAATGGCAGGCCAGAATTTTGAAGCTTGCTGCTAACATATAATCTGCAACATTTCTGCCCTTTTAAAAACTTAGACATAGGCAAGAGGAACAGTTAACATTATAAGTTTTGGAAGACAATGAATTTAATTACCCTACTGTCTTCAAAACGAGAAATAATGTTTTGTTGTTGTTGTTCTATTAAGAGTTCTAAGGTTTTGTAGAGGAAAGACTAGTAACTAATCTCTCTTTGCCTTGTTCATGCAACTTGCAATCACCTCTGCTATTCTTTCATAAACTGTTTCTGGATGTGGATAAACCATGGGCTTATACTGATGCAGTGACATTCACAGTTTTGGTTCTCTTGAAATGTGACATATTTACTTATTTATTTACTATTAATACTTGACACTAAATTGATGTTTTGTTGTTTCCAAGATCTTATTATTAAGCAGCAATAGTCACTGTTTCACATGCAGAGTGAGAACTGGGGCAAGATCAGTGTGTTCTCTTGTGCACTGCTTTGTGTTTATCCAAACTGAAGTTATTTAGATTATATTTTCTTTCTTCAACAAAATTCAAAACAAGTCAAACCTTTACTTTGGAAAACAAACAAACAAACAAACAAACAAACAAACAAGCCCATTTTGCATTTTAGGCAATTTAAAACCCAACAAAATTGCCAAAATAAAAAAAAGAAAAGAAAAAAAATAAAAAAAAAAATAAAAAGAAAAAACAACCCAAACAGAAAAAAAAACACCACCAACAAAAGTCACCAATCAGACAAGCTAAAAATCCACAGACATAACTGTAGAAGCACTTGAACAGAAGTGGAGAATCCAAATTAGTGATGTAACTGTGACTTATGGCATAAAATCACAGACTGAATGTTCTGTATCTTAATGCCAGACTGTGCAGGGGAAAAAAAAAATCAATTACATTAATATATAAAGATGTTTACAATGGGCACCAGGGGTGCTCTGCTAATAAAAAGCATTTTGGGAGCAATTGCATCTTATTGAGAGTATTGCAATAAAGATTTTGAAACAACTTTCTTACGGTAGGATTTTTTATAGAGGTAGTCAGTGACCTATGTGAAGGTTCTGTGTGAATGATGTGAACTGGGTTGTGAAAGGAAAAATAGGTTTAGTCTGTTGTACTCAGAAAGATGCTCAAGGCATGAGAAATAACTATAGAGAAGGTGAGAGGGCAAGAATTTATTAACTATCATATTTGTGTATCATACTGTTCAAAAGTCAGCATTTGTCATTACTACTTTTTAATCAGAAATTCAGATGCATGAGGGAGTGCAAGAAATTCCATACTGTGACCTTGACTGACAGTTGAAGATTTCAGGCCGTACTCCTTCCAGTAAAGTTAAATGATTTTTCCATTGTCAATTGGCATGTGCCAGATGAACAAGCTTAGTGAAAGAGCTATGCTTGCTACAAAATAAGCAATTAATACACAATCAAAGTGCAAGTATATGCAGGCAGGTACTTTCATCTCTAGAAATACCATATTGTGCCACTGTGTATCATCATTCTTAGTGACAGATGCCATAACTCAGAATATTGATTAATAACAAGGTAGTGTAGAAAAATAATGGGTGGATGTGTCAATAAATGGAATGAGGAGAAAGATAGAGTCTGAGGGGAAATACATACAGACTGAACAGTCTTTGTTACACTGTCTTTATTAGGAGGAGAGTGTTAGGACCAGATATAATTATTTTGTTTTGGAGAAAGAGTCTATTTCCAGAGAACTGGGAGTGAAATGTTTAGGTCACCACTGACTAAGGTATTAGTTATGAAACTGTGATATATGGTTTGTATTCAGCAGTGCAGTAACATGCTGTGTGAAGAAATTTAAACACTTGAACACTGAATGCAATGGAAATAGGCTTACACAAAATTGATTGAACTCTAATGACTTTCCATGCTCTGTTTACGTGAACAGCAATAGAGGCTGACCAGGGAATAATGTTCATGTTGACCAGACAGCACCAATTTCCAGAATGTGTGGGGTATTTTTTCCCACTGGAGTATTTAAGACCGCCCAGTTAGCTGATTCACTGAAACCCACACTAGAAGGGACAGCCTATTGATTCCATTTGGGAAGTGGCAAAAAAAGAACAGCAATTCTGTGACACAAGTCCTTTGAAGGCTGCTGAAACAGTGTTTTTAGGGCCAGCCACTATGTATCTGCAAACAAACAAACAAAAACTAATAAAAACCACCACCAACAAAACCCTACAACAAAAACACACAAGAAAGATGTGGTACTCATTAGCACAATACAGATATTAGGACTCACATGCTTGTCAAAGCAATGTCAGCTGAAGTGGCGGCAAAAAGCTGTGTGCTTCATCTCTGTAAAAGGCATCTATAGTAAATTCTTCTGACATGTATCACTTCTTACAATGTTCATAGCAAAATCTCTCCATTCTTATTTTTAAAGAATTAAGTAGTTAGAATGAATGGCTGTCTACTCAGGTTGCCTTATATGCCTGTCTCATCCTATCTATCTTAGAGTTATTTCCTTCCTTTAAGTCACATGGACAAATGCTGCTGCTCAGTTCCTCGCTGAGGGTAAATTTATCAGAAGCTCTTCAGTACTTTGCTCCCAGTTGCTCAGTTACTCCCGCTCTGCATCTGCTGATCATCTGCTATTCAATATGTCCAACTCAGTAGAAGTTTGCAGACACATGAAGAAGCAGCTCCTGTTTCTGAACTATACTTTTAGTTTACACTTATGATTATTTTAGCCAATGTAAAATAAATGGTAGAAAACAAAAGTGACTGGAAGACAAAAGAGTAGTCACTCCAAGTCAATTTCTTTTTCTACTACATAAGCAAATGTAGATGTGGCAAAATATAAAAGAACACTGGGGCTTTTAAACAGAAAGCTCAGATCAGAAGCATTCTTTTCAATCAGTATTGGATGCATTAATACAGTATTTTGATTTATGATGTTTAATTAACTTTAGGAGCTTAGAAGTATTGGATAGTTTCTGAAAAGCACTATAAATTTGCAGAATGGAAATACTGCTTTTTCTATGTCCTTCATGTTGTAATATCCTATAATTTCTTTTGGTAGAGAAATATGCAGGGCTCGGAGAACTGTCATCTGGGACAGAGTTGTTTTCTTCAGAATGTCTGGTATAATGCTGTATTTTCTTTCTAGGAAAAAAAAAGAACAACAACAATGTTAATAATAACTGGTTGAGAAAAACTAATGCTACAATTGCTGCTAAGCACTGTTGTACAGAGTCGAGGCCATTCTTAGAGAAGGGCCCTAGGAGCTGAGAGGGAACAGAATTAGGACAGTAGATTTAAAATGGCCAAAAGAATATTCCATACCATATGACATCAGGTGGAAGAAGTTTTGAAAAGGGTGCCTCTTCTGTCTCTTCTACTGCTCAGTGGACTGGCTGGGGATCGGTCAGGGTGTGCTGAGCAACTGCGTGTGGGCTACTTGTTATACATATTCGTATGTATATGTTTGTCACACATTTCTCATAACTATTATCCTTTTCCTTTTTCTTTTCTTTATCAGAGAACATATCTTTATCTCAATCCATGAGTTCTACTTTTTTTCTTTTTTTTCCCCCCCTAACATTCCCCAGTCCTACTATGAAGGGAGGAAGTGAGCCAACGACTATGTGGTGCTCAGCTTCCTCTCAGGTTAGTTTACAAGAAGAACTTAATAGAAGTAGTCTATCAGTTTAGTCAAATCTTACTCTTGAAAACTAATGTTACTTTTCTGCACCTTCCTCATTAACAATTTTAATTATTGCTGACTTACAGTGCTGAGGTTTAGTATTTAGTCCTGTTCACAGTCCTATGTGTCAAGTGCAGCTAGCTGAACTGTGTTACACAGAACAGTTTACACAGGCTGTCCAGAGGCATTAAAATTAATGTACACTCCTTTATGAAAGTCTTTTCTCCTGAGACCTAGGAGCATGACCTAGGACATTCTACATAGCCTTTGCCCCTGTGTCTTCTCCAAGGCTGTATGTGGTTTCATAGCCCAAAGAGACAAGGAGCTAACAGTACAAAGATAACAGTTATTTCCTTAAATTATTATTTCCAATAATAATTATTCCCATACAGGAATGAACTGAAAGTTATGTTATGTGCCTTGACTATGGCATAAAGGAAGCAGTGTTTGCAGCAGTAAACCCTGCTGATGCAGAGCTAACAAGCTGCACCATATGGGAGGAGGAGCATTGGCTGGTGCTTTTTGTCTACATTGCCTTCTGGGAAAGGTCTTCTTGTATGTGCCATTTCCTGAAGCATGGCTGGCTTTTATGTTAAGGAAGTTTGAAATGTTTTCATTTCACAATATAGATATAGGCCTCAGCAGATTCTGTGCTCTCTAAGGCCCAAATATTCTTCCCGACACATGTAATAGTATATTATAATTCACGGCCATTTTATCTTGTGGGAAGAATCAAGAAAGGGAGTTTAAATAAGCGGAGTTCTGTAAAACATATCAAGATTTCAATATCACATCAAAGGATTATAATAAGGAATTTTTGATCATGGAAAATGTATGTAAGATCATAATATGAACTATTAAAACAGTCTCATATTGTAGCTGTTTGACTCGGGAGCTCACATTTGTTGATAACCATAATAATAATATAATTAAGAATGAAAACATCCATCAGATTTTGATAAACATACACTGTAATAGTGTAATTAATATAGCATTACTTTATTTCTTATTCTATTAGCGTGCTTATTACACTTTGTGTGTGTGTGTATTTGCAGATTTTTGGCAAAGGCTTTCCTTGCTTCTTGCCTGATCTAGTTAGGTGGCATTCCTGTCCATGGCAGGGGTGCTGGAACTAGGACTTTAATGTCCCTTCCAACCCAAGCCTTTCTGTCAGTCTGATGATTCCATGTTTAAATAGCTGTCTTCCTCTATATTAGACATGGCTCTTTTTTTGATTAAATTATTATTGTGCAGTTTACACTTTAAAGCTTTAAAAGATATCTAGAGGTATTTAAGTGTGAAGATATCACAATTATATTATTAGAAAAGAAATAATTTCAAAATTATGGCTTATAAATTAAAAAAAAATGTTTTTTTTTTCACTTTACAAACAAAAAACTTGCATTTTGCATACTCAAGTAAGAAATAGGAATTCTAGCTCTCCAAGAATTCAGCGATAATTTCCTTGCTAGATATTTGATCAGTCTTTGATACAGTCATATTTAAAGCATATTATAAATTTTATACATGTAAAAGGTAAAAATACAATTTTATATTTTCTCATATGTTCCAAATTCACAGTGGGTGTTAAAATGGTTTGTATGAAATGTTCTCCTTTCAAACTGTTGCAATATCTGTCTGTTATCTCATTACATTTGCTAGCTGCCTGAAACACTTTGCTATAAACATTAAAATAGTCATGTCTATTTAAACTGTTTCATCTTTCCTAAAACAAAGCGTTTCAGCCAAAGAGATAAAGACACTCCAGTCAAATCTATTACATATACTATTGTACATATATTAGGAATGAAATTCAATTTTCCTAGAACTTGGATAAGGGGGTGGGTATGGCTGTATAATTAATGTATAATGGGTAATAATTAAAATACCTATACTCTTCTTTCTTTTTTGTTCCTGATCTGCTTATTAATCATGGGTAAGCTCCTAGAGAGGTGCCCAGTATTTGAAACTTGTATTGAGGATTAGTAACTGAAACCTCTCACAATTTGGCCTTGAACTTTGGAATTGGGATTCCAAAACATTTGTCCTCTAGAATATCACTTACCACATTATACATTAAAACAGATTCTCTGTAAATTGCATATTCCAAGTCACTTGACTAAAATTTTCTGCACAGCAATTAGAGTTTTCACATATTCTAATCTATCTTTGATTTATGTTATTATATTGAGATAATGATATTCTTACACTTTCAGCATGCTATGAAGTAATATTAATACGCCAAATTCCTCACCAGGTAAGTATTAATTATTGAAGATAAAATATAAAATAGTGTCCAATGTTATCCTTTATGTAAGGTAGCCCAACTCGACAATTTTCTCAGTTTTAAGTAATAGAACAGAAAAGTACAGTGACATAAGTTGGAGAGGGCCTTCGAATCTCCTGCTGTGGGGTTGTGATACAATGTTCTCTCCAATATCTTTGAGATAAAATGGATTTCTGTACATTGCCTTTCGGAGATGCACAGCATAAGGACACTATTATGCCTAAAATAATCTTGGAAAAATAATGTTGATAAATTAAAGAAAGTACACCATGCTGGGGTTTTCTGTCTGGTCAGCTATATCTTTTCAGTAATATTTGATCAAAGATAGAAACACACCAGTGAGTAAAATCTCCCCTTTTATTTAAACAAATTGTGAAACCATAATTAGCAAGGACAAGACCATATATGAAATGTAGATTACATAATATTATATTTGTGTTAGATATACAAGCTTTCCTTATGCAAAAAAATGATGAATATTTTAGTCTTTCTTCCCTCATATGCAACCGGGTAGATATCTCTGTTTTCTCCAGAAAAGTGCTTGCTATTTGCCTTTATACCAATGTTTCACCATTTCTATAACGCTCCTGTTAGCTGATCTCATTGGTTTTACTCATTTGCTCTTGATGGAGAGAAGTAATATTAAATATTCATCTCTTCTGTCAAGACAATAATTTTATGAGTTCACTGAATTCACTGAAGATTTAATTTAGCTCAACAAACTGAATGCTTCTTTGCAGCTGGAGTTGAAGGAGTGCATATATTGTAATCTAATTTCATCCAAAATTAATCCAGCTTACACATTCCAAGATTTCCCCATGATATGCATAGAAGTGCAATATATTATTGTTTGAAAAAGCAGTCTCCTGGTCTTTATAGACAAATTTAGATTTTCATCTTTATCCCCAAGAAAGGGCAGGTGTAGGCCAGATACCTTATCTAGATAGGTTGGGGACAGTTCTGTTCTGTTCCTCACCTGCTCCATTTAAATACATTGTCAGAGTGAGGTGATGACTTTGTGGGCAGATTTATGTAGTTCCCCTGGACTGAGAGCTTTGACTAGCCAAAGTAGGAAAATCTTCAGTGTTCACAAGTATCAAACGTACTTCACTATGTGGGTTCCAAGGCTAACGGAAGAAGAAGAAAGCAGCACTGCTTTTGCAGTTTTCTGTTGCTAATTTATTAGCTTGTATTTGGAACACAAGCTTACAAATGAAGTTTAGTTTCTTCTACTCTAGCATAATTATCTGGTATGCAAGCAGGAGAATTCATGTTCTCTAAAAACTATTAGCTGGACAAAATATTAAAGTATGAATGAGAATAGTGGTTTGAAAGTTTTTGTTTGTTTTGTTGATTTAGTTTTGTTCTAATGATTGGATCCTCCCATTGTGTATTATTATTTCTTCTTTAATGAAGGCTAATATAAACTCCCAAGTAGATTGCATTTAGTTCCATGTATATACACTTTACAATGAGAAGCTATGGTGGAGCACTGTACTGCAACATCAGTTCCACTGGCAATGGTGGAAACTTTCTATCATTTTTCTTTCTACGGAAGTGGTTTTTCCAGTTCATCCATCCTTCAGAAATGGCAAAAGATTTATCAAAATGAAGAAGATGATGTTATCTATTATAAAGCCATGTTATTTTTTAAATGGATCTATATCAAGAGTTTCAGGTTTATGAACAGAGCTGATTTTGTTTATTGGGAAAAGACATGAACTAACATTGACAAACATATCTTCGGTTACATGTTAAATGGTATATGCTGAACTTCAACTAAGAGACGTCAAAAACCAGATGAGTTTGGAATGCTAAAATTCAGCCATCAAATTCAAAGCTATATAACTATACTTAGAAAATGCATTGTTCAGGATTGTTCAAAGAGTTTGTGAGCAGTCTCTATAGGCTGGAAACAGTCCTAAAATTTCCAGTGCATACAATTTATTAGCGTTACATAAGTTCTTCAGAGCCTGACCTCCATGCAAATGTTTCATCTCTTCATATGGTTCTTATGAACTTTATCGCTTGTGGATGTTATGAAGATAATATTAAATAATTTCACTCCTATTATTACCAGTTTTCTGGTTTATTGTTCTTGTTTTTCATAGACTTTACAATCTCAGTGCTGCAGACTCATACATAGAACCACTTCTGACTTTATAGCAGCATCCACTAATTAGATGTCTATGGACATCTATGAAAGTAATGTGTCCTATTTTATTATGTTGTCCCACAGTGGAAGTGTGGGACAATCAGAAGTGGATCATAGTCTTATTTCAGTAGATTTTGAACCTTCCTACCAATATGCTGTTATATTTTGTTGACAGATGGCAGCAGAGGGACAGTCTGAAAATAGTGTCAGTCATGGAAGTATATAAGAAATAAAGGTCTGAAAGTATATTCTATTATGTAAAAAAAATTGCACAACTGACATTTGTTGACACTTGCTGAAAGTCTACAGAGACCAAGCAGTGGATGTGAGCACAGTGAGGCAGCAGGTGACATGTTCCAGAGGTGTCAAGTGTGACAACGGAACACCTCCACTGGTGCAGATTCTTGTGAGAGTGGCATGCAGGCTCTTGCTGATTGCTGGTGAAAATGCATACCTAATGGTAGTGACTATGCTGAAAGCAGTGTTTTGTAGCAAAGAATGTGCTATATCAAAAACTGTTATTGTGCTCTTTGTGTCTGTTGTGTTTTCCATGTAAATAAATAGAAAGCATTACATTCAGAGAAAACTACATATAAGAATACAATTTCTACCACTGCCAATCTGGCCATTTCCCTGATACTAAATGAAAGATAATCAAATGACTATTTACAGATAAGAAGTTAGATGAAAATTGATATATGGAAAATATCTCCTGATACTGATTTGCCTGTCTGATTATATAACAAGAGACATGTATATTGAGGAAAAATAATTGTAAGTGTTAGAATTTCACTGGATAATTTTTGATCAATTCTCTGATCGTTCCTTTTCATTTTACTGAGGTACTTCATAGCATATTATACAGGTAGCTATTCTTTACTTTTTACTTTTGAGATCCGAAGGCTGCAAATTTCAATTAAGTATAGGGACTGAAATAATTGTAATGTCTGCAATAGATGTGAATTATAGCAAATGAAGTTATGTGTGATTAAAAGTGATGAAAACGTAATGACTTCAGAAGATCCAAACTCTGTGAAAAAAGGTTATTCAGAGCAGACAAAAAAAAATGGCAGAATATCCTTTGAATTTTTGTTTCATGAACATTTAACGGCAGCATTCTCATATTCAGAATGAGTGTGAAAAATGATGTTTTTTTTTCTTGTGGGCTTGCATGGGATATCTAGAATGAAAGGTAGGAAAATGACTACTCAATGTTGCAAATATTATTTTTTTTTCTTTTTTTAAACACAATTCTTTTTTGATTCAAATTAAGATTTGCCTTGTTGTTTGTTGTGCCTGTGTAATTTCATGCTAGTTTTCAAGAGAAAAATCTATTTTATCATAATATACCTCTGTCTTTTAATGTGAGATTAAACTTGTTGAATAAAGGTACTAAAATAATCCAAATGAAGGAAAGAAGAATATTTTACAAGGGAATCCAATGAAAAGTTTTTTTATTCATATTTATGCTTATATGGTACATCTATTTATTGCATGTCTTTTTAAAGGATGACCAGACTTAGTAAAACTAAATAACTTGAAGAGAAATATTAAAAAATAAAAATAGAATTTTCAGCTATTTAAGAAAAGTGTACCACATGATACACTAGCACTATGTAAAACTATAACAGGTTTCTTGCTATATACAGGCATTAGATTTAGTGAGTTATATGGTATTTGTGAAGCATAAAGTATGGAAATAATTTCAAAGGAATAAAGATATATATATGCCCAGTGTTATCATCTGTTTACCCCATAATTGCCACATCAAAGAGATCATGTTTCTTTTCTCAGATAGTTATTCTAACCTCAGAATGATGTTCAGCACAGACTCAGCATACTACTAAACTGAGCAAAGCTACACTGAATTTTCAAAAATGACATTTCTTCCTGAAACAATATCCTTACTATGTATTTATTTATACTTTGAAATCTAGCCTTTTATTTCAGGAAAGTGGAACCAAGTATAGTGGGGTGACGGCAGAGAGGGTGGGCAAGGTGGACTTGTTGCATAACCTACATTAGAAGCATTTGAAAAAAGGCAGCATATGTCTCAAAAATTTTGCACACAAAAATGCGTGTTTTGTAGTGCTTTAAAATGTCTTCTGAATTCTCTAATGATTTTTGTTCTGAAACTAGTTCGTGGAACTAGATTTTCTAGGTGATTCTCTTATTCCCTTCCTCCATTTTTTTTCCTGTCACTCTTTGGACTTTTGCACACTGAATAAACTCAGCTACTTTGTCTAAATCTTGACACAAGGCATTCTACCCTAGCTGAGCTAATTCAACATGAAAACTTCATTTATAGCAGCAAAGACAAAGAAAGAATTGTGCTGGGAACGTAAAAGTATTGATCTATGTGAAAGTTATATTGCTGAGCTCTCTATAATTATATGTCACAACACAATTTGCCACAGGGAAGATTTATTTTCATCGGACTTCAACAAAAGAAGAAAAAATATAATAAATACTTAATGGTGGGATATAAAAATGTTGCAATATCCACCTTTTTGGTTAGAATAAATGATCTGTAATGTCAGAAATGAGCTGGCATTAAGCTGATAAGGCATATACCATCAGACATTATGTGATATTTGGAAGTTAATGTAAGTTCATTGATTTGTATTATTGTTATTTCTAGCTTCCCATTGCTGCTAAAAAATGTCCAAACTCATTAGATATTATTGTTGTAGTCAACAACAACAACAACAACAAAAGTAGCATAACTCACAACTGGAATTGTACCATTATGGATATAGGAAATAATCTTTTGTGCAGCAGTGAATTGTCTGATCAATATGAGATGCCTCTATATAAGAAGTTACTTAGGAGAGAAACACAAATAATATGTAAAGTGGTGGAAATTGTCTAAAAATAAGATCCCAAATACATTTTCTCACTTGGTTAAGAAGCAAGTAATATGAGTCTACCCTTGTTTCTTTCTTTTGTAATGGCCTTATTGCCACTCAACTTTCACCTTTCATTACGATTCCTGCTGCAGCTTTAGGTGCAACATAGCATAATGACACTGAAAGTAGTAGGAAAACTTAACCACACTGCACTTTTCTTATAAGGACTAGTTTAGCTGAGTTAATATCTGCTATAACAGAGGATGGATTCTTTTTTCTCTATGATGCATAATCGCATTCTGTAATAATAAGATTAGGACAGTTTTACATAACCTGGCACAAAGCCTCTTTTTGTGATATTGCTTTGTCTTTTGCGTATTGTAATTACAATTAGTTTTATTATTGTATAACACTGTTTTCAAACCTTTTTCTCCTGTGAGTGAAAGCAGACTCTTGAACTTGCTATAATAACAATATTTCCATTACATACTCTCACAAACTAAACAATTTTTTTTTTGTGATCTTTGACAAAGTATTTCACATTTCTTCTTCTACTTTCTTTGTACAGTTGCTTTCTAGCAAATCCATTTACCTTTCTTCTGAATATGCAGACAGTATTTTTTAAGCTGGCCATAGCTGTGTAGGTGGCCACCTTCTGAAAACTTCAGCATTTGTATTACTGAGTAAATAGAAAAACTGGGAGGATTATATTCCTGAAAACTTTCTTTCCCCTCATTGCATCAGTTGTTTTATTACGTCTACTCTCACTATTTACCTTTCCTCATCGTTGTGCATAATCATCATGATGAAAGTAACAATTGCTGCAGCTAGATCACAATAGTGCTCAGGTACTTAAGAGCACTTTATGAAGCACTCAAATGCAAAAGGAGGATTTTCAACACTGTTCCAGTTAAGAGCTATTAGCTTCCCATAAACTTAAAAAATCTTTCCAAGGCATGTTGAAAACATGTAGTACAGCATAAACATGTAGATATTTACAATTTTTAGTTGGTAAGCTTATCAGGAATGTTCTTATGAAATATCTTACTATTGTGCAGAAATTGTACTTGTGCTGCAGAAATGATGTGGATCCCCAGATTAAAGAAAGTATGCAAACTGACAAACTCAAGTGAGTTACATTAGACTTGTCTCTCAGGAGGACTGTGAGGATCTGCAAAGCAGGAGTGTGGTCATTTTCAAACAGCTATATCAATATCACAATTTCTGATGCTTTCTTACAATCCTAGGTAAGTTATTCCATTCAGCAGGATTGTTTCAATATGAAGTGGATTCTTTGTGAGTGATAAAGTGATCCAATTTATGTCATTCTTAAATTTACTGAAGAGATCTCTCAGCAAAAAAAGCTCAGTACCTAGAATTACAGCTGAATTAAAATACCCTTTTCCTATTTCCTTTTATGCCAGCATTTCTCTCTTCGCTGGGTAGATAAATTAATCACTTGGTTTTAAATTGCAAGGTAAAACTAGTCAAAGAACTAATTTGTTGGTGCTAATGATGATTTAGTCAAAGCAAAGATATTATTCATAGAGAGAAGACTGCAACCAATAAAGGTTTTATTTTCCATAGGATGATTAGTTATTCACTGGTGAATGATTATTTACTTATGTATATTATTATATACTGGAAAAAAGTAATGTATATATTTTATATGACCAATAAGAGGTGTTCAGCAGTTAAACAGATTTTCCATGGCAAGCCAGATTTGGTGAATGTTCAAAAGGGGGTACTTCATCCTAGCAGATATTTCCCCCTATGATTCCTGCAGAGTCAGTGAAAAGAGAGATGAAAAAAAAAAAGGAAGTTCATCCTTTTAAAGTATCCTCTTTAAGAAGTAGGTTTTATTGTCCAGTAAGCAGAGAGGGAGCTGGGCTATAGCTAATTTTGGTGAACAACCCTGTGCATTTTACCCAGTTACTTACTGTTTTGACATCGGTTAGTTTTAAGAAAATTCCTTTGCTTGCTTATTTCATGGAGCTTGATCAGGAATCTAGTGCACAGTTTGACAAAGCAAATTCTGATACTGGAGGAAGCTCAATACATAGCTCTCAGTAAATTCCAGAACCACTGAAGCCAACACAGTCCAGAAGGATAAAAATCTTAGAGTTTGCACTCATCTTGTGTTTGATTTTCATGATTCTGGTAAGCTTTTTTAAATTTATTATCATGCAATACAAAATATAGTTTTTAAATGAACAAGACTGTAAGCAGGAAACAGCTTTTTTTGTTTTAAAATGTTCTAATGCTCAATATTTGTCTTAGAAATTGTTGACTGGGGCTACTAACCAATCATGTAGTATTTCTAAAGGTAGTCAGCTATTTCCATTCAGGTGTTACAGCTTTAAAACTGTAAAAGCTTTTATGCCTTTTAATCCTTTTTTTTTTTTTTTTTTTCCTTTCCTGTTTTAAATACTTGAACTGTTTCCTAGGCTTAAGAATTTACAGTAGACAGCTCTCATGCCATGTTATGCCACCCATTATGTATATATTAGAATTCTCACAACTGAAGTTATTCCAACACAATTCTCAGTGCAAAAATATTGTGATGTTTGAAAATATTTATTTGACTAAGTTCTGCTATGGTCAACTTTCCTGGGTCTGTAATCAGAATCCTTCTCTTGATTCCCAAATAATTCACAAGGCCTTTAGTTTTCCCTCAGAAATATTTTTTCAGGGGAGCTAAAATGTATTGTCATTATTTATATTTCAGTGATTAATCACAAATATTTTACTTGGCATATTCTCACTGTATTGTAGAAAATAGGACATTCTGTTGAATGTAGAAAAGATGTTCTAAGTGGTAAACTCTGTGATTCAGTGAAACAATTTAAAATCATGGGAAACAGACAAGAAAAAAATAAGTTCAACAGTATCCATTTTTTAACCTTAAAAAAGTAACTATGGCTTTCCTGCCAAATTTCTTTTCTTTTGATTCTAAATCTTATGTCTTAAATTAATGTGTTGATCAGATTAGGACTACATTCTGGATATGCAGGGAAAATTAATGTAATCATAGCAATACAAAGCATACATTTTTCCTCTGCTTTGTGATAGTCTGGTCATCAGATGACACTTTAAAAACAAGTTATACTGATATATATATGCATAATGTATATTTTCTGAAGATTTTTGTGAAATTTTCATAATACTGCATTTCAAACAGTTGGCACTTTAAGACCCATCTGACTTTGTTCACATTCCTTGTTTGCCTAGAAAAAGTCACAAAACATACTAGTGTCATCGTTACAAAAATCAGAAGGAAGTCCAATACTAATTGCATTCTTACTAGCCCACCAGTCAAAGAAACTGATAAATATGTTGAAAAGTGAAATATTGAAAATTTTAGGTGTTAGACTAGTGAATCATGTTGCTGAGACTAGATTTATTCATGCCACTGAAGCATCAGAAAGCATATCTTGTTTCCTTAGAGACAAAAAAAGAAAAAAAGAAAAAGAAAAAAAGAAAAAGATTTATTATTTTAATATGTATTTAAAAAATGTCCTTCTTCTTTCAAACATTCTTTAGTATCTCTCTCATTTGTTCTTCAGTACTTGGCAGCTCTGCAGTCAAAATGACACTTCTGCTAATGCAGATTATCCATGACTGCTTCAGAGCACATACAATAGCCAGCCAACCAAAATGACACAAAGATAAAGAAAATATACTGTACCTTCAAGCTCACTATTCAAAAGATCACTTATGAATAAACTATTCCTTACATGGGTTCATCTGTACTCTCTCCTCTGCCTACGATTCTCAGTATTTGGAGTGCCAAAATATCGCTTTATTTCTTCTTTATTTTCACTTTATTTTTCTCTGTTTTCCCTCAATTCCTCATTATTATTTTTCCCCTAAAGCTTTCTGCCAAGATGAAACATTGTAAGATGTTCACACAGTTAAAAAAATAAGGCCAGTGAGGCTGATTCAAATGCCAAAGTATGCCTCTAGAAAAATGTATTTTTAACTTGGAAGAAAGACTGTATATAATCATATCTAGAAACAGCTTATCTTTTGGCCTACTCCTATCTGTGGACAATAGCAACCTATCTGAAAGTTAAAAAGTATGGAAAAAATAGCAAAAATATCTCCAGTCTTGTCTGGAGTAATTTACTCCTTCTCTGTTACCCTAGAAGATTAAAATGCATTTTAAATAAAATGATTGATTATATTAAATTCATATTGCCTGATAGGCATTTAAAATCCAATGATATAATACAAGAAAGGATGTATTATTAAAGCCACATCAAGAATGACAAGAATGATACATGCTTTAGCTCTTTGCTTTGATCTCTTTTTCTAGCTGTTTACTCGTTTATAAAGATTCATCAATTTCTTCATGTCTGTAGCAGACAAGAAGTAATATCCTAAGAGCAGGATTAGGATTTTAATGCAGGCTCAAGAGAAAGTGAATTTCTGCTTTTTCTCTGTTGAAACAACAGACAAAATACAACATACTATGTATGTTAGAAATTTAATGCTTCCCACTCTTCTATTTTTACTCAATAAATAGACACATTCAGAAAAGTGAGTATAAAAATGTTTTATTTCTGCTCTACGCAATGCATAACAGTCAAATCTATCTTATACCATGTGAAACATGATTAAAGGATAGAAAAGACAAAGGCCTTTGAGCCTTGTAATGTCTGTTCTGTATAGTGTTGCGCTCTGTGGTGCTGACACCTTTAAAAGTGTGTGTAATGCATACACAAACGTGAAACACTCAGGCTGAATTTCCACAGTTCACGCCTTTCTTCCAGACTGACTCAGCTCACTGAGTATCATGCATGATTCCCTTTTGGTTGCCATGATATGATCCAAATCACTCAGAAACAAAATCTCATAACAGTACAATGCTTTTTCTTCCATCTGTAGGCAACAGAATACAATTACAAAGGCACCTCTGAGGGACATTTGACACATGTTGCACTAAGACAGAAATACACAGAGAATCTTATAACGTCTCAAATCTTCCATGCGCCCAACTTTTAATTGTGAATTAAGAGAAACATGTCTGATTTATAGATTGCTCCTGTATGTAAGTCTTCACAAACTTTGTTCACTCAAGTTATCTTTCCTTGAACTCATGCAGCTTTAATTTCTCCTATTTTACAGAGATTATGTGTTTTGACTCCTTCCTTCTCAGGCAATATAACTTTATCACTAATGCTGTGATAAAATAGTTCTTCAACTGTAAAAATGACTGAGACAGTGATGACCACCTATGCTGTGGTTTTATCTTTGCTGGCTTGATTGCTTTCAATGTGAACATACTTGATTTAACTCTGAAGCATTCTAGCAGGAGGCATACAAAACTGGAGAACATCATGTCATAGAGCAAGAGACATACAACTGATACTGTAGTTGCTGATGGACTGTAGCAGCATTGCTACGCCTTTTCATAATAACCCAAACTTCTGACTTGAAATGAAATATACCATATTTTACTTTAATTTTACTTTAATATTGGCTTATTAGATAATTTCAACTTCATATTTTGATGGCAAACATAATCATCTCCTCCTGACTTTAAAAAAAAATCTAGAATAATGTATCTTCTTGGAATGGTTGTTTTTAAAAAGCTGTACATTAAAATCTGTAATGCTGCTGTGTTTGCAATTATATGTGTAGCATTGAATACATATAATTGCATCATAAATATATAAACAGTGAAGACCAGACCCCATTTTACCAACTGTTATTAAAATATAGAGGTAAGACATAAAGGTAGCAGAAAATAAGCATATGGTTGATTTGAAAATGAAAAGGGAATGTTGGAAGACTTAAAAAGTGTGTTGTAATCAGAGCTGAGGGGCTTGGAAAATGGGCTTTTCAGAAACGTCCTGAATGGATACAAGCAGATATCATGTTCATCAAGGCCAGAGGCCTTGGCCAAGGCCTGATTCTTATTTTCTTCTTGAATATTTTATTTCAGTCTATTGTGGTACAATGGATATTGGTTCACATAGATTTATGCTTATTCATCTTGATAAAAAAGTACTATTTCACAATACCGTAGAGACTTAGATTGGTATGCTGTTTTCCCATTGTACATGTCATCTGACTTTGGAGATAGACTAGGTGAGCATTAAAAAAATCAGTAACTTTTTTTAGACTTTGATCCAATATTTTCTTGTGGTAGACAGTCATACTGCTTGATTAATTATAGTCAACTTTCATAGACAAAATACAAACCTATATAATAATCATATGAGGACTGCTCTATAAGTCATGCACTTATTTTATAACATGATCCTACAATGATAGAGGTGGATACTGGGGATACAACAGTAGAGGTTGAGCCTTTTCACCAATATTCTGTTACTGTGTGACAGATGACAGCAGAGGGACAGATTGATAAAAAGACTGATGCAACAGCCAATATAGTAAAATAGGAGGCATTACTTTTGTAACAGAATTTGTAAATAGAAATTTTATACTATTTGTTCTTCTAGACAAATCACCTATGAAGTTTTTAATTTTCATCATTTCAGTGACATATAAAAAAACTCCTGCCATAAAATGTGTCTGCTCCTCAAACCAAGACAGTGAGGACAAGAGGACATTCCATTTAATTCATTTTACACATTATTCTGCAAATGGTAAATTGTTTATAAAAATGTGACTTGATAGTTACAGGAAGAATCTCATATGACTAAATTTTAATAAATTTATTTTGCTTCAGTGTAAAAAAAGAAGGAGGAAACAAAAGCAGGACAGATATTTTAAACAAGTGGATTTAGTCTATTACTATGTGGCTAACCCTGACAATGCCCAATACATGAAATTGCAGATTACATGGAAATGATGGTCTTGTTGTGTGGTGAAAACACTTAAGAGCCTTTGGGCCCATGCCCTCTCGAAAAAGATGTTTGGGACCAATAGCTCACTTAACACTCTCAATTTCATCATACTGACCTAGAAAGAGGGAATAATTTCAGTCAACCTTAGTCACATTTGTAACTTGGATATAAAAAGGCAACTGAATTTCCTCATTTTTAATAAAACCTACAATGAAGATATGTATGCTCTCAAATATGGTATTAGTGCTCAAAGCAAAGTGTTTCATTGCTTTATCATTCAGTACGAAGTGCAGTAACAGTATGATATTAACACTGCACTTGCAAAACATTTGTGGAGGATGTGATGACAAAGCTGAGGCTTAAAATCTTTTACCAGTTCCTAAGAGTGAAATTCTAGCCTTTTAAGATGGCCTTGTTTATCTTTATACAGAACATTCATTCTGCACAGATCCAGCTGATACCTAAAAATAAATGCTTATTTCTGTGCAGAGATTCTACAGATGAATCTAGACTGACATGCACAGGAAATAATTTCCAGTCTAACGTGGGAAAAGTAGAGTGGTTCAAGGAAAAGTTCCACCAACAGGGAGAAGTTGTCTAGAGTATTTGAAAGAGGAAATGTGACTTCTTCTAATGATGTACTGAAAAATCACCTGGCACATCTGGGCCAATAAAACTCAGGTTCAAAGGTGCACAGTCTCAAAACTTCCAGTATTTTTAACACCAACTATGCTGAACTGAAATATCATTGATTATGAAAGAATACTCAGAAACAAATATCACTGAAATTGCTGGTTTTTAGAAACTTATTTTCTCACCTTTACAGAATTTTTAGTTTGAAAAAATTTTATTCATTGCATATTAAAAATGTCTGTTGATTTGATAATGTTCATAATTCTTTATATTCTATTGTATTTGAACTAGCTACTTTGTACAAGTGCTTGTGAAGCTGTAGTTTGAACCAATCAAAAGAAATCCAGATGCTGAGGAAAGTTAATCAAAAGAAATGTTGATTCTGATGATTCCTCATCCTGGAAAATGATATATGACATCTCAGTTACGGCTTTAGTACTGGATGCATGTGACAAAAGTTATCACGAGATTCCAGTTGACATGCAATGTTTTATCTGTGTGGGGTAATAGTGGGGTAATATGCTATTGTCTTTTCTTTTTGGTACTTTGTAAAAATCTTTTTTTTTTTTTTAACTTTTTTATAGATAGGGATATGTTTCTACGGTGTAGATCACTTAGTCAGGACACAAAAGAAATGGCATGCGACTGTCCAGATCCTCATTCTTCTGTTGTGTTATAATACTAAGGTAAATAAATAAATAAAATTGTCTGTGTTTTACCAAAGAGAAATTCCCACAAGGTGTAGAGCTGCTATAGCCACCTGCAGTACTGTTCTCACCTTCAGTTCCTGCCACAGCTGTGATCTCAGCCAGTACATGCTGCACTCAGGCTGATGGCAGCCTAGGAAGGATACTTGGGAAGCTGCTGCAAGTTGGCAGAGTTTGAAATACCACCTGTTCTCTTCTAAATGTTGCTAATGGATGAGTGCAATTCGACCCATGATCAGAAAGATAAGTAGATCTCTGATGAAGTCTCTTTCTCAGAAGAATGTGGAAACAGCACGACTTGTTTTATATGAGTTTAGTGAATAATAACTCTGTAGAAGGCACACAAGAATATTGTGCAAAGTATTTGTTTGAGCTTCTTATTGAGCAGCTGAAGACAATGACCAAATCAGTAATTAATCATGGCCTGTTAGTACAACGTACTATCAGAGCAGAAGGAGAAAATGAAAAAAGACAAAAACAAAAACAAGAAGACTTCATTGTTTGAGAAATCTATTGCAATGACAATTTGCTGAGCTGAAGTATTAATTTATTTCCAGTGCTTTATTCTGCTTCCCGGTCAAGATAGTATTACAATTTTATTTTCCCATTCTCCTTTTACTTGTGATGACTTTTACCAATGACTTTTTAGAAAATGTCTTCCAGCCACCTGGTTCATACCTGGTATTAATCCTTGCTACATTTTTGATTAGGCAGAAACTAGGATTAAGAGATATGTAAGATCAGTAGCATACAAGGATTCACTGATACTCTGTTCCTTTTTTTTTTTTTGGAAAAAAAAAGTGGAACTGAAACTCAAAATGAGATACCAGTAAGAACTTTTATTACTGAATTTACATGAAGTAGAGAGAAATAACTTTGAGATCCAACTGAACTTTAATATGGACTGTCATAGACTGTGTTGGTTGTTTTTTTTGATTCTTAAGGTAGACTTAAAAGTTAGCAATAATCTCTAGTGTAAATTTATTTATGTAACAAGGTTATTTTTTATAAAACACTTGAATGGGATCTCATTAAATTAAACTCATTAAAAAACATCCATTACATGAGATAAAACTTTGGAGAGTTAGTTTTACAGCATTAACAAGCAGCATTGCTATGGTTCAGGTTCCTCTTTGACTGTCAGCAAAATGAGATGTGCAAAACCCCCCTCTGAACTTCATGGGTCTAAGACATTGTATCTGAAAAGACCAGTCAGAGAGATGTGGCACTTCTAGCCTCACAGACTGTCACAAAGTATATTAAATTCATGTAGCAAAATGTAGCTTAGGTATCCCACTGTGAATTGATAACTAATCTTAAAATAAATTACTCCATAATTCATAATTAATGCAACAAAAACATGTCAGATAATGGTAAAGATCAGCAAGAAAAACATAAAGTTATACCTAAAATTTCCACAGCTGTATGAATAGTATGAATCTACTGGCAATTTAAGCTGATTAGTCAAGTAATCTCATAGGCAACACCTTGCAGATGCTTTATATACCTGCATGATTTATATTACTGTTCTTTAACCATAAAGGTTGAACAGGACACAAATATTTTGACTTCAACTTATTTATTTAATACTAGTGACCAATTTTAACAAATAGAGCGCATATCAATTTTGGAAGCTTTAAATAAAGTAGTGGAAGTGCTGAGCTCTGTCCTCAAGAAAATTGCTTAAATAATTAATTTTGATGTGAAATGCACTTGTTATATTATTATGTTTTGATAAGAAGTCATAGCAATGACAATGCTATCTTATACTAATTCTTTTGACCCTCTGAATTGGATCCTTTCTCAAAGTCTTTGTCAGAATGGGATTACTGTTAACTTTTCCCTGACTGAGTATCTGGAAAAAATCAGTAGAGAATTTCAGTTTGGGCTTTATTTATTTATTTATTTATTTATTTATTTAGCATTATTTTGCTTAAATAGTATATTAGCATTATAAATTTGTAGAAATAAAAATATGAAAAACTTGATTATATAACTTTAAAAAAAATGAACTGCAGAAAAAATGAAGAGAAAGATAAACTTCATTATCACACTGGATTATGTGTTATCTTCAGCCATCAACTGGAATAAGAATTCTGCTGTATCTACTCCAGAAATTAAGAGATGTGAAGAATGAAAGAGAAGATCAAATAGATCTTCTCAGGTAACTTATTTCACTATCAGTTAAATACTTAGATCTTCTCCTCCATCTTGAGGGCTGCAGAAGTCGAAGCGTGTGTGGAATCATCATTCCTCAGACGAAGCATTGTATTCTTGCCATTACTGCTGTTTACCACAAAAAAAAAGGAAGCAAATTACACTCAATTCTATATTTTCTGTTCTGCCCAGAATATTTTCTGTGCAGAACAGTGGTTAGATTCAGTATAATATCTTGCTAAAATGCAACACTTGAATATTGTAATCTTGGGTTGTGAGAGTCTGTTGGATAAGACAAAGTCAATGAAAGGGCTTTGCTGATATATTTTATATTAGATTATATTCATCCATCATCGAAGAATGACATGGGTTTCATATATAACATTGTGGTATTTGTTCTGGAGTTAGGAAGATATGGATACAAGGAATGTGAAATAAAAGGTATATGTCCAATAATAATACTTTTCATTAATATGCTTACGTCTTTTACAAAGAATTCAGCATCATTATTCTGTTTACCAGCTGGATATACTGAGAGACACAGAAGTTCCCTCAGCAGGACAGAGGCAGAGCCAAGACTAGAATGTCTTCCCTGTAGTCTATTTATTAGGTCATGTTAGATTAGCTGTAGTTTGTATGACCTAGGTTTTTATGTTTTGGAAAGGCAAAGCAAGGAAAAGAAGGCAAAGTGAAGAAAGGCGAAGAAAGGAAAAGAAAGAATGAGAAAAGAAAATTTCTACTATGAGTTACTGTAATGGTCTTATTTTTCAGTGTATAGTTGAAGTGTAGAATTCCTTTTACGACCTAACAATTAACAGATAAAATCTGTTATAATAATGCAATTATATCTCCAATGCCAAAGAAAAGATAAGCACCAGATGGTAAGTTTTATGTTAAAATACAATGCAAACATATTCTGCTTTTCACTTACAGTGAAACAATATATTAAGACCAAAAAAAAAAAAAAAATTCCTTCATTTTAAAACTACAATGTCCTCTATACTTTGTGGGTCCTGAAAATATTTTTCTAGCATGGAATATAAAATATAAAAACTGTACCTCAAAAATTATAGCTCTTTTGCAGTTATCTTTTCTTTGCCTGACCGATCTGGTGGCCTTCTATTTTTCAGTGACAGCATTGATAGACAGAGGAACAGTGACAGATGTTATCTTTCTCGACTTTTGGAAAGCTTTTGAAATGGTCCCTCACCACATCCTTCTCTCTAAGAGAAGTACAGAAAGAGAGGTTTCTGTATGGATTTGAGGGATGGACTGCACAGTGGATTAAGAATTGGTTGGCTGGACGCAGCCAAAGGGTTGTGATCAGTGGTTCTGTGTCAGAGTGAAAGCCGGTAACAAGGGCATCCTCAGGGGTTGGTCTTGGCACCGGTGCTCTTTGACGTCTTCATCAATGACATAGATGTTGGCATAGAGTGCACCCTCAGCAAGTTTGCAGGTGACACAAAGCTGAGCAGCACAGTCCATAAATTGGAGAGAAAGGAAGCCATCCAGAGGGACCTAGACAGGCTGTAGAAGTGGGCCCATGAAAACTTAATGAGGTTCAACAAGACCAAGTGCAAGGTACTGCACTTGGTATGGCAACCTCAGGTTTTTATACAAAATTGGAGAAAAATGCCCTGGGGCAGCCCTGTGGAGAAGGACTTGCGGGTGTTGGTGGACATGAGCCAGCAGTATGTGCTTGCAGCTTGGAAGGCCAACTGTGTTCTGGGCTCCATTAAAAGAGGAGTGTTGAGCAGGGAGAAGGAGGTGATTGCCCCTCTAAGCAGCTCTTGTGACGCTCCATCTGGAGTACATCTGGCCCCCAAGAGAAGGAGGATGTGGAGCTCTTGAGATGGGTCCAGAGGAGGGCCACTAAGGTGATCAGAGGGCTGGAGCACCTCTCCTATTAGGAAAGGTTGAGTGAACTGCACTTGTTTAGCTTGGAGAAGAGAAGGCTCTGGGGAGACCTCATTGTGGCCTTGCAGTACTTGAAGGGAGCATATCAGCAAGAAGGGGAATGGCTGTTTGTGAGGGTGGATAGTGATACTGTCCTGACAAGGGGGAATGGTTTTAAACTGAGACAGGGGAGGTTAAGTTAGATATTATGAAGAAATTTTTCACACAGAGGGTGGTGACACACTGGAACAAGTTGCCCAAGGAGGTTGTGGATGCCCCATTCCTGAAGGCTGTCAAGGCCAGGCTGGGTGTGGCTCTGGGCAGCCTGATCTAGTGGTTGGCACCCTGCCTACCGGAAACTAGATGAGCATTGTGGTCCTTTTCAACCCAGACCATTTTATGATTCTATTCTATGGTTCAAAGTACAATTTCTCAGTCTCATTACTGTATCATGGGTTTGTATCACACCTATGCCGAAGACGCATTTATATAAGCATATGTAAGAAAGAAAATAGAAAGAAGCTGAAAGAGGTTACTGTTGTACTGTACTTATTTAACAGCTCCAAGATTTCAAATATAACCTGCAGATAAATACTGCCTTGATGATAAACCACTCCCTCCCCTGCTGCCATTACAGTCTTTGTTACAAAGAATATTTCCTTCCAGATTTTGATCCACGATTAAAATTCAGTAAATAGAATCTGAAGGAATTCTGAAGGGGCAACCTTGTACAAAGAAATGTTATGATAAAGAGCTAGTTAAGCCAAGACTAATGTGAAATACAGGTATGGTAATATGCAGAGGACAGAAAGCAAACATATGCTAAATATAAAATCTTGGGATTAGCTGTAGGAGGATTTCTGTATTTTGAAAGCAACTGGAAACTAAAATACATGAAAGACTTCTTAAGTAAAGCCTATTTATTTTATTTTATTTTATAATTAATTAATTAATTAATTAATTAATTTGGATGTTTACTTTCTTAGTTTTATATTCATCCCTTAATCTGCTTCTTGCTAATATAAAACTTCCATATTGACTTCTGTAAGTCTATAAATAACTGTATCATCCACGGTGATGTTTTCTGGTTTTCATAATTCTGAAACAAAGAACTTTTCTTGTTCATCAGCTCTTAAGTACACCAGTTGCCACAAGCTGCATAACAGCATTGTGTCTTACATAATACCTTTGGCTTTTATGCTACTGAATAGGCATTTAATTTGTGTGACTTCACTTACTATAATGCTGGCTTTGACTTCAGTACTGCTGATCTGAAAGCAGTAAAAAACCTTCGAAGACAATCTTTTCTACCATTTGTAATTATATATATATATTTTTTTTTAATGAAAGATACCATACTCTTAAGTTCTTTGTTTATTCTTTTCTCAACATCATCATAAGTTACCAAATAATTTACATAGGTGGCTATGAAAATAGTGCCTTCTACTTATTTCCATGGAATCTACAACAGATAAAATAAGCACAATAATACTATTTAATACAGTAAATCCTCAGCTACAAAACACTATTTTTCAACATAGTCACCACCAGTATCCATTCATCTTCCTTCCTTCTCTGTCTCTTGCAGATAAACACTATTTTCTTTTCATCAGGAAACAGATTTTCCTTTAAAAATATAGACAACACTATTCAAGAAGCCTTGCTGAGCCATCATTTCACTCTCACTGAACACATTTCAGTACCATAAATGTAAACAAACACAAAAAAATTTGTTTCTTAGTAGCTTTCACAGAGATGTGCACCATGAGTAAGTGCATACCCATCCTACATTAGAGATTATTTACAGTACATCAGTCATGATTTCAATTATTATAAATCTCTGTAGTCTGCGCATGTTGTTTTGCTCAGGAACATAATCCAGATTTTTTTCTCTTTTTCTAGCTATATTGAAAGTGGAAAGAAAAAACTAAATATTTGATGCACTCAGTGCTAATCAAAAGTTCATGTACATGAAGTGAATGTACTGCCAGGCGAAAGATAGATCTGTTAGAGGAAAAAAGCCTGTGAAGAAATTTCAATTCATCAGCTTTGTTAGCATTAAGTGTCAAATGTGCTATGTGTTTCACTGTGTTTCAGGTTCTCTGCATCTTTCCTTCTTCTCTTAAGCTGAAAGGTGTCAGGTTTGTGGAGGCTGAGATTTGCTATTATTGCAAGAGAAGTGCTTCTCATATATTTATCTTTCTGTTTTTTTTATTTTTATTTTTTATTTTTTATTATTTTTTTTTTCTGCTGACATTAGAAGGATTTCAGAACTACCCTGCCTTAACCTTTTCAAGCACAGTTTGAGTTGAAAAAATCACTTTTGGAAGGTTTTCTCTGGGTTATACTCAATTAATATGTGTAACCCACAGCTGTTTTTTCAGATCCTTCCTTCCTTCCTTCCTTTCTTTCTTTCTCTTTCTTACTTTCTTTCTTTCTTACTTTCTTTCTTTCTTACTTTCTTTCTTCTCTCTCTCTCTCTCTCTCTCTCTCCCCTTTTTCTTTTCTTTTCCTTGTTTGTTTGAAAGAAAACAGATACTTCTAGAGACAAATTTAATTCATCGAAACTCGTTCAAAAAATGTTTTCAGCATAATATAATTTTCACTTAGGCCTACATGCAATAATAAAGCAGAATAATAAAACCATAGCAACAGATACCTGTAGTACTGCACCTCACAGCCTGCTAAGTGACAGATTACTACTGAGCATCAAACAACACATAAGTATTTCAGAGAGCTTTAGTTTGCCTAAATAAATTTCCTCCTTACAGCTTTTCTACCTTAGAGTTAATGTAAACCTGTCATACATTACAGTTCCTGCTGCTCACAGTTCCTAGCAAAAAAAACCTGCCCACCCTGGCTAGTGTTTTGGTTCCTCTCAGTAGAGGAGATTTGTTTGTTTGAAACACTTTACTGCAGCTCTCAGTAACCCATTTGTTTTTCAATTTTGTTGAGCTGATGCGATATCATTAGCCATGTCACATAATAGTATCGGACAGGAGTAACTAGGCATGACGTCTTGTAGTGATGACCCATCAGCCTGGGAAATTCTAAATGACATGCATTACTGAAAGCAGTCCTTACAATTAATCTGTTTTTGAAACAAACTGCAGTGATACTCTTTGGATGATTGGGGAAAAGCAAGGAAAAATCAGAAATCAGCTCTTATCCATAAAAAAAGGTCACACTGTAAGTTTGCACACAAAACATTTGCACCTAATCTTCTCCATATGTACGGCCAGAAAATATGCCTCCTGTTTAAATAGCTTTATTAATGGCCTGGAAAGGGATATGAAGAAGAAAAAAGAAAAAATAAAAAAAAAAAAAATTTTTTGGTTGCTAGAAGGGAAGGGGAAACTGGAAAGAAGAGAAACTGCCTCAGCTTCCTGGGAGCTCTGCAGAAATACAGACTATACTTCCCAAAGTTCCTCCCAGGTTCTTCTAAGTCACCAGTGAAGCATAGGTAAATATTGACCTGGTGTTCATTTAGTGATTTAACACTGCTTAAAAATGATATAAACAATGTAGCTGTTAAGGCAAGAAAGACAAAACAGTAGCTGTATGATGCTATCTATAAATATTCATGGGTGTACTACTATTTCTAAAGGAAGTGTTTGAATTTGTGTGCAAAGTTTGTATTTTTAATGTAAAGGGAGTTTCTAATGGTAGTAAAATTGAAGAAAAAACAGACCTGATAATGTGCTGCTAGCTAATGTTGTACTTGTGCTGACAGTAATGCTGAATAGAGCTGAGTTGTTTGAAATATTAGTGCTGGAGTGATTTATGCTTTGCACAATTTGCATCCCAGTGAAGAGGACAATTTCTGGTGTTGTTAGTATTAGGTTAGTATAGGTATAATTTTGTAATGTTTTTCTGCAATTTGCCAGCAACTATTCATTCTCAGAATTAGAGTGAATGATTAAAGCAAGAGCTTCAGTACATATCAGCATATCAGCAGTAGGTAAAAACAACATTTGGATGGAAGAACTACAGAAATCTGTAATACAAAAACTTATAGTGTAAGGCAGTGCATGTGCATTTGTCTTTTATATCTGTGCAAGAAGGTGACAGATTTTATTTTTTTTTTTGTGTATGTGCTGTGATGGTTTTATGATTTAGTTATCAGTATTCCACCTCATAGCGTCGTGTAAAGCACAGGGAACTAAGGAGTTAATACTCCGGTTCCATGGACTGGTCCTCAGAAGAGAAGAACTACATACTGCAGAGAACTTTGTGTTCAGAGGGGCCGATAAGACCCGCAAATCACGGAACTCGCAGTATGTGAGTGCGCTCTCACGTTGTTTTGCCTTCAATTTGAAGTATGGCCTTTGGTTTTGAGCACTCTCTCTCTCCTTTTATTTGAGTTACTAGCCTCAATTCTATTCTATTATGTTGTGTTATCTTGCATTCTAATATCATATTTAGTAAAATTAACTTTCCTCCTTAGATCGTTGTTACTGCTCTGTCTTCGTACCCAGCTCTCATCTCCCTACCTTCCCCCTTTTCCCTTTCACCTTTTTTGGGCTGGTGGGCCTGCAGGCCTGCTGCTCCCTGTCACGGAGACAGATTGGTCTAGATAGCTCAGTGACAATGTGCAAGCCATTCTTCTGCTTTAACAAGTTCTGGCTCCTCCCAGAACAATCAAATCTGTACTAGAATGACTCTAAAATGACTTTTTTTTTTTTTTTTTTTTCCCATTTCTTCTGGTAAAATCTGTCTTTTATTTTCACACAATTATGAAATTATGAAACCAAGTTACTTGTGAAAATTCTATAATTGAAATTATATCTTTTTTTTACCATTTTTCCTAATTTCTACTGTTCTCCATGATGTTTATAAGAAAGCATTTGATCAAACCCAAGAATGCTGAATGTAGGTAATCCCAAAGATACAAAAATTTATCATCTCACCCACCTTTTCAGTCAAGATAGTATGCACTCATTTATTTTATGCTGCTCATAAAATAAATGAGTGGAGGTGAAAGACCTAATCTAGGGACATTTTTACTATGCGCATCTTACTTGCACATTTTTAAGTCACTCTAGAAATGTATTCATTGAGGACACAAAATTCATGAGCTCTGGTAACTTTCCCAAACAACATTTTGTTTTAAATGCCTACCCTTTCTGCTCACTATTCTTCACAATTAAATGACACTGAACTCTAGCTGCTATGGAAATTCTTAGCTGTTCTGACATGTTTTCATATCTCTGTAGTTTATTTTTTTAACCGAGGTGTCCACACTACCCCATTAATATCAAGATCACAGATGATTTTTTTTTCTTTCAAATTATATCCTTGAAGTGTACTTTGTGAAGGTGTTTCTATTTACTGCTCTATATGTTATTAGTAACCAAGGGGTGCTATTTCTTTATAAAGCAGGTATGAGTATGAGGAGCATCATTCAATGCAGTGTTGGGTTTTTTGCTTGTTTCTTTTTCAATAATTTGGAGTAAGGGCAAAAGAAAAGAAAGCAAATCAAATTTCTATTCTGGGGATCAATATGGTGGCTTTCAAGCTGTAATGACCTCCAATACTTATTAGAACATTAATCTAGGTTGGGAGTTCACTGAAAAATGCAAAATGGGGCCATCAAAATGTATTGAACAAAATCTGGACATTTTAAATTCAGCAGAACTTAAATACATTTTACAGAAAAGCAAGGAGCAAGTTACTGGAAAAAAAAAAAAAAAAGGACATTCACACTCCACAATTTTCTGTAAATTGAGGTCATACTGTTTTTGCTAGCTCTTAAGTTGAAGCCTGACACCTTGCACAGGGATAATAAATATAATGGACATATCCTGTTAATTGGTACACCAGTAGGAGGCTGACCTAAATTGCTTTTTTTTGGAATAAAATTTCCAGGAGGAGAGAAAGGGACTATATTAAACCAAGCCTTTTCCAATTTACGTCAGTGAAAGAAAGAAGGGTACACTTTATTACTCGTGTTATACGAGTCCACTTTTGACTTGCACTGTCTGAATAGTCTTTCTTAAAAGGCAATTTGGGGGATATAAACATATACATTTTCAAACTCGGTGAACTTCAGTGCTCAGGGAAGCTTTTCCACACAAGTTTGCCAAGGCAACAGCAGCTGTTATTAGGGACTCCCATGAGTACACAGAGACAATTGTGCCAATTTACATGCCATGTGATGGTTTTCAGATGTGGACAAATGACCTGCAAAGATAAAGCAAATCTAAACAGCATGCAACACTGCCAAAAATCCAGTTCTAGGTAAAAGTCTTCAGAGATGAAAGGTTATTTCACAAAATCTTTGCACAAGATTTAAAAGATCTTTGCATGATTTTCACTGAGTATCAGTGCAGTCATATAAGACTTATTTAAGTGAACAAGCTCATGCAAATAATCCTATTGGCAGTGCTTGAAGAAAGCCTACTTATGTAAGTAAATGTTGTTATGAATTATACATGCAGCCTTACTCTGTTAAAAATGCTTTTGTTGACTAGATCTTCCATGCCTTTCTATTTCCTCATTTACCTTAATCATCTTACCTTTTATAGTGTGAAGTTCTTTGGGCAGAGACTGTCATTTTATCCTATTTTTACAGAACTCAGCTTAATAAAGCCACAACATATAATAAGAACATGCAATGCACAAGACAAAGGAATATCATCATAAAATAATACTCTTGAGCTCACATTTTGATGCTGTACATCCATCAGTCTGCATGAGAAGCTTAGCAAATGTCTCAGAGCCCTATCTTAAAAAAAAAAAAAAAAAAAAAAAAGAGAAGAAATTTGTAGTCTGATGAAAATAAAGAAAATTTTCTTGTAGTAAGAAAATAAAGTGGACGCTGCCAATAATCATTAACATAGAACACAGAGAAATCCTGATTATACATGTAAGCTGTTTTTTTTTTATTTTGCACTTCAAATACTGTAAAATCATAATCTTAATCACTTTCTCATTAAATTGAATGCATTTCACTCATAAGTGCATCCTCCTTAATATAATCTGAAGTACCTCAGATTTTATTCACAGCTCATTGAGAACCAAAAAGGCCAATTATAAGCAAGAATCAAGCAAAGTAATAAAATCCCAATCTATACTGAGAGAATAGGGCTGTATACCCTATTTATATTACAAATATGTAAAAGCGATTTAATTTAATCACCTTGAATTACTAAGTGCTGACAGAGAAACAGTCAGAAGAGAATGCATATTTTCTACTTTATTCCTTGAACTGCACCACTACTGCATATTTATGATATTTTTATGCACTACTTTAGTTACTGTTATGGCAAAAGCTCTTAAAATAAAGTTTTAAAGTCGATCTGCATTGAAGTTAGAGTGATACTAATACATTCTATCTGTTCTTCTTCCCAAATGAGAACACATCTATTTATTTATTTGTTTGTTTGTTTGTTTGTTTGTTTGAGTTGTTGGGGCTGAAAGGGATCTCTGAAAATCAACTAGTCCAATCTCCTGCTAAAGCAGGTTCTCTAAAGTAGGTTGAACAGGAAAGCATCCTGTGTAGCCCATTCCAACACTCTATCTTTTTCAAAATAAATAAGTTTTCCCTCATGTCTATATGGAAGTTCCTGTGTCCCAGTTGGTGCTTATTGTCTTTTGCCCTGTCCATATGCACCAACAAAAAGAGCCTGGCCCTGCCACTTGCTGCCCATTTTTTAGATATTTATAAGCATTGGTAAGATCCCCTCTCAGTGTTATCCAACCTGGCCCCTAATACTCTTTGTGGCCCTCCACTGGACTATCTCAAGTAGTTCACTGTATTTTTTGAAGCCCAGAACAGTACGCAGTATTCCAAACAAGGCCTCAACAAGACAGAATAGAGGGAAATAAGAAGCTTTCTTGACTTGCTGGCAACGCTCTTTTTAAAGTACTCCAGGACACCACTGGCCTTCTTATAGAATTATAGACTCATTAAGGTTGAAAAAGACCTCTAAGATCATCTAGTCCAACTACTGACCCATCCCCACCATGCCCATTAAACTGTGTCCCTTAGGGCCATATCCAAATGTTTCCTGAACACTTCCAGGGACAGGGATTCCACCGCCTCCTTATGTAGCCTGTTCCAATGCCTTACTGCTCTTTCTGAGAAGAGTTCTTTTCTAAAATCCAATGTGAAACTCCCCTGGAGCAACTTGAGATCATTCCTTCTAGTCCTACTTCTAGTTTACATTGAGAAGAGGCCAACGCTCACCTCACTACAACCTTGTTTCAGTTAGTTGCAGAGAGTAATAAAGTCTCACTTGATATTCCTTGAGGCTCCTCTTTTTCAGAGTGGATAAACCGAATTCTCTCAGCCTCTCCTCGTAACACTTGCTCTTGATACCCTTCATCAGCTTGCTTCTTGGTCACAAGGGCACAATGCTGGCTCACAGCCAACTTACTGTCCAACTGGACACTCAGCTCCTTTCTGCAGAGTTTCTTTCCAGCAGATCAGCTCTACCCTGTACTGATGCGTGTAGTTGTTCCTCCACAGGACTCTGACTTTGTCCCTGTTGAGTCTTGTAAGATTGTGTCCACTTAGTTCTCAGCCTCTCCAGGTATTGCTGAGTGTCAGAACTGGTGTGCTTCTGCCAGTTCTCCCAGCTTTGTATTATCAGCAAACTTGCTGAGGATGCATTCTATTCTTTCATGCAGGTCTCTGCTGAGTAATCCCAGGTAAGAATAAAGACTGGGAGAAGAACTCTTCCAGTGTAGACCTGCTGAGCAGAATCTGGGGGTCCTGGTGGATGAAAAACTGAACATGAGCCAGCAGTGTGCTCTTGAAGCTTGGAGGGCCAACATTATCCTGGGCTCCATCAGAAGAAGGGTGGCCGGCAGGGACAGGGAGGTGACTGTCCCTCTCTACTCTGCCCTTCTGAGGTCCCATCTCCAGTACAGGTCTGGGGCCCTCAGTACAAGTAAGATGTGGAGCTGTTGGAGAGGGTCCAGAGGAGGGCTATGAAGATGATCAGAGGTGTGGAGCACCTCTCCTGCAAAGACAGGCTGAAGGAATAGGGCTTGTTCTGCTTGGAGAAGAGAAGGCTGTGAGGAGATCTCATTTCAGCCTTCCAGTATTTAAAAGGGGATTATAACAGGGAGGGAAGTTAACTTTTTATTCAGGTAGATAGTGATAGGACGAGGGGAATGATTTTAACCTCAGAGAGGAAATGTTTAGATTGGATGTCAGGGGAAAGTTCTTCATAGGGAGAATGGTGAGGTGGTGGAACAGGCTGCTGAGAGAGGCTGTGGATGCCTCATCCCTGGAGGTGTTCAAGGTCAGGTATGATGGGGCCCTGGGGGACCTTGTCTAGTAGCAGATCTGGAGATTGGTGGCCCTGCCTGTGGCAGATGGATTGGAACTTGATGATCCTTAGGGACCCTTCCAATCCAAGCCATTCTATGATTCTATGATTCTTAGACTAGACCCAGTACTAATCCCTTGGAATATGTTTGGTTGCAAGAACTTGTCTCGCTCCAATTTGTAGGAGGGAGGCAAGGTTCTTTGATATGTGTATACCCGGCGTGAGATTAAGAAGCAACGGTTCAAATGTTGGTCCAACCAGTTTATTAAAGTCCTAGGCGTTTTTAGGGAGACGGGGAAGGGAAGGTAGGCGATAGGGAAAGTAGGAAATATAAGCAAGGAGTCTTTGCAGAGAGCAAAAGAGATAGTCACCACCGTGGGTCCAGCGAGGTACACAGTCGGTCCGTTGATCTCAGGAACTCGTCTGATCACCGCGGGGGATGGGAGACAGCCAGGGAACTCCGCAGCAAGCCGGTCCCGGGGTTACTTTCGACAAAGTTTTCCCCTCAGGGAATTCTCCGTCAAAGATGTCTGCGGGAGTTTGTCTCCTCCGTCCCCAGTTTAGCGAGGGCCTTTTATCCCCCATTTCGGTAAGGTTGTTCATTACATTCCTGACGTATGGCCCCACCATTAGCTGTGGGGGTCTCCTTTGACGAGAAGACCCATTGTCTCTGACAGTAGTAATCCCATCCTGACCCATTCCTTATGTAAACAGATTTTCCAGATGTCTTTTTCTTATCTGAACGTATCTCGAGCAAACACTGAACTTCCAAACAAGCAGGTAAACACACTTTGTAGTAGGGATTCCTGGCCCACAGATAAGCCAGCAAAAAAGGGGGGGGGGGTGTCTCTGTCGCCAGACACAAGCATTATCGCCTTCTGCAGTGGTCAGCTCCTTCGAGCAGCACCCCTGAAGAAAACTGCTCGTCCTGCTTCTGCTTATCTTTGCAATCGTAAGCAGAAACACTATGGCACAATGACACCCACCATCCACCCTCAAGGACACTTAACAGTTGTTAGTCAGAGTCTCATCATCAGGAAGGCCTCATGAAGCAAACTTTGAGACAACAAAAGAAAATCAGTTTTGTCTTTCACAGAACTAAACTAAATTTTAAAACTAAAACTTAAAACTAAATTTTGACTGCAGCTGTCTGAGATCTACCAGTCACAGAGTTTTCAATCTACCTCACTGTTCATTCATCTATCCCACACTTTATAGGCTTACCTAGAATGCTCTGGGAGGCAATATCAAAAACCTTGCTGAAGTCAAGTTAGACAACATCCACTCTTCTCCCTTCATTGACTCATCCAGTCATTACATCATTTTTCGTGACGTTTCAAACTTCAAATAGATACAAAAGATTTAGAAACAGAAAACATGCCATTTCATTCTGATTATACACATCAAGGACACACAGTGAATGCAATTCGAAATTCACTGATCATAAACTTGTCATACAGCCATGAAAACAGATACCAGACATCACAAATGCAAAATGACCCCAGCATCTTCTAACTGCATCTTCCATGCTGTTTGCTGATAATTGGCAGTACATTCACATGTATTAAGCCTGTGCACTCTTTCCTCTGTCTAAGGAAAGCGTTTGAGGTTGGCAGGAATTAATCTCCAGTATCTAGTGACTATTCTGTTATGAAACAAGGTATGGGATGCATCAGTAGTTCATCAGCTAAATTACACATAACAGCTTTATTCCTAGTTGGATGTCCTTCCTTGACACTGGCTATCTTGACACAGATACTTTTAAAGTACCCTTTTGCTTCGCTATTCTCTGGAAATCTAAGATTGCTGTTTTAAATAAAGAATGTCCCAGAAGTATTTTCTGTCATTGAAAATGAAGGAAGCATTTAGGTGTGGTCAGAGCCGCCGATAAAGGATTCTCATTGAGTCGGTCACCAGAGGGCAGTAGCAGCAGGACAGAGATCCTTGTGCAAAGACTGGTTCCAGTCGTGTTTTTAAGGTTTGCCTTTTTTTTTTCTTTTTCTTTTTTTTTTTTTTCCTGTGCTCAGAAGAAAAGCATTCCAGATTAGAACTGTGTTCAGTAAATTAAATAAATACATTCTATTATGTACTGATTCTGTCATTAATCACTGTAATAAGCCATATGCAATTTTGTGGTGATCTCTGACAGCAGTCATTTTGGAAGAAGAATATCAGAGGCCTCTTTAGGAGAAAAGGGCATCAATTAAGAGGAAAATGCCATTCTCTTTCTTTCCATTAATAAAAAGGAATATACTCAGGTATAATTGCAATAAGCTTAAAAGGATCATTACTTAGTTCAGGTTCCCCCAAGATGTTTTATTTCCTTTGTAGGTAAATCCATTACCTATTAAGTAAAACATTTTAATAGCTGTAGCTGTCCAGTTAGATATCTAAGTGAAAAGTACTGAACTAGTATGGTATGTAATAACAGTGCATTGACACACTGGGGAGTGGAGCTTTATCTGACCATGACACAGTACTGAAAGAGAAAAGCCAATATGAATGTCAGCATGCAGAATAATGGTACATTAAGCAATGAGGATGTCAGCCCTCAGCCTGCCATTCCTGCTTTGCCTTACCTTTCAAACTACCTCATATTCATATCTCATTGTGACATCCTCTTCATATGTTTGATTGTTCTTAAAACTATGTTCTTGCTCCCCCTGTATTACATATTACTAATGCAGGTCTAAGAAATAGTTTTTTTTGTTTTTGTTTATTTTGTTTATTTTTTTTTCATGCCTAAGGAACTATAGTTGGAGAATCAATACCTCAAAGCCTTGCTCTCCATGGAATTGTACATAGCAGTTGTACTCCTGATTGCAGTGTGACATCTGACTTTAAAATATTAATTGGAAGTTACACCACATTAAGGATTTGTTGACGACTTTAATAGGTATTGTGAGACTCAGAGACACCTTCATTAGCCCTCTTGCCTTAATGATTCTGAAGGGATTGGTTAATTAGATACCAAAGTAAGTCATTCTAAGGAAGCAAAAATGCTATCCATAGCAAGAGGATTACTTTTCTCTCATCTTCCTATTTTATTTTAACAAATGTGCCTGTTTGTAGCTTCATCTGGATTTACAGCATGGCTGGTGAGCTAAATCTTTGCTATGTGTTACAAAAATGTTTGATATCATTTCCAGAGACCTGATTGAGGAATGCACAGCCACTCAAGTTTGAACCAAATTCCTAGTAACAATCCATTTCTCTTTTTAAGATCTTGTTGACAACATTCACTTTAGATCTTGCAAAATTGTGCTGGTTATTGGCTTTCCCTTCCCTGGAAGGGAACAGAAAGCTAAAAAGGTAGAATTAGTTGTAATGTTTCTCCAGAGGAAGTCTAGCATTAAAGTAAAATCTCATGAAACAGTCTTCCCAAAAGAAGCACCCCTCCTCTTAAGACATACATAAACAAACTTGCTTTCAGAAAGAAAAATCAGGGGTAAGAAAAAGTAAAATCAATGTTGCAACAACTCAAACCAGCTCCAGATGCTCTCAGGAATTTCTGGGGCATGCAGAAATGTCATTGTGCTCATTAAACTCCTAAACAGCATTTTTGTTTTCACAGTGAAAGCTGTTCTGACCTTGCCAGTCCATTAAACTCTAACAAGGGTCTCTGCAGGTTCATAGTTCCAATTATGACTCAGTTTATAGGACCCCAGCAATAAATACAGTTTGACTTGCTCCACTGTGGGTTGATCTTTGCTCCTGCTGCTGCCAAATAAACAATGGGCTGGAGGTAGAAACTTAAAAGCCTTTTTTTTGTGTGTCTGTTTTTCCTTTCAAAAGTAGAAGACTGGAATCATGTCAGCTAACATCCAAATCAGTTTCACAAGCAGGCTTTTATGGGCTTTTGTTGGACCTCTGTGCTACTGCTGAGTTGAATCACTTCCTTTTGGCTGGCATGAAAACTTCATATCAATTCTGAAAAAAGTATTAAAAGGGAACTTAGAATAGCTATAACATTATAGATATACATGCAAGTGCATAGATTGTGTTTACATTGTATGCAGTAGGTACGATATATCATTGGTAGCTGATAAAAAGTAGTGAGGAGGTTAGTAGGAAGTTACTGTATTAGTCACTGTGATTTTAGAAACTGGAGTTCAGTTTTCAAGAATATACATGAGAAGGAACTAAGACTGACCTGATGTTCTATAGTAAGGTTGAAAGTGATGAAAAGACATTTAAGTGTAAGCATGATATCCAGTTTTGTATCTATGAAATTAATGTTACCCCTAACTATCAGAATTGTTGACAATGTTCACAAACTTCAGCAAAGAGACAAATTTAACTGAGAATGTAATAACCTAGGGGAAACAGCTAACACATGCAAAAATAAAAAATAAAAAAAACAAAAAACAAACAACAACAACAAAACAACAATCAGAACAATTTTTTTCTGAAAATGGATAGTTTTCATTCAATTAAAAAAAAAAAGTTTATTTATATAAATATTTGTCACTGTCGTTGTAAGAAAGACTGGAATCATTTTTATAATGGTAAAGGAATAAGTTTCAGAAAATATGACTATGCTATCTTAGAGTGATGAGCCAAGTTGTTGTTGTTTTTCCTTTTTTTTTTTTCCCCCCAAAAGTGCCATTAGGCTATATTTCAAAGGTATTTGAATTATTAAAAAGTTCAAAGAAGGGCTTCACGAGTTTCACTGAAATATTTAGAGTTCTCTAATTGCCTTTGTGTGTCTAGTTCCCAAGAAAAATAGTGAGACGTACTTTATAATAAGAGTTACTGTTAAAATAATTCTACATTATGCATATACTGAGCTCAAAAATTAGGAAAATATAAATGAATTAGAAATAGTACATGTACTAGAAACACTATGAAATGATCAATTTTCTATATTTAAGGTACTGAGGGCCAAACTGTAAGAAGTTTTGCACTCAGAATATCTGCCATAAATCTTAGGGTTTTTCCTTCTGTTCTAGCAGTGCTTTTATGAAAAGTTACTGCAATGACCATCAAGTGAAAATGTACTCTAATGCCATCAAATTATAAAGGGACAAAACCCATTTGTATTTCTGGAGTGACGGGGGTATCCCCAAAGTGTCAATGGTTTATGGGTTGACTTGGCCCAGTTCTGTGACTAGCGGGGTGGAGGGATTTCGCAAATCCACGCCTCCAGAAAAGGGAAACAGGGGACCCCAAATAATTAAAAACAGTGGCAACTATCTGAGGAGAAACAAACTAAATACTAAATATGGTGTCGGAATGCAAGATAACACACTATAATACAATATAATTAGAATTGAAGCTAATAAATCAGATACAGTGAGAGAGTGTCTGAAAGGTGGATAGGCCTCACTATTACATTGAGGTGAGATGCGCAGCCCAGTTGAGCAGCAGGGAGGAGAGCCTGATGAAGAAGAGCATGTCAAGTGACCTTGCCAGGGGTTATATCTCCTGTCTGACTGCAAAGCCCCCTGGGGTATGTAGTTCTTCTTCTCTTCTGCATAGGTGCTCAGAATTTGAGCATTAACACTTTTACTTCCAGTGCACTGCATGATTTTATGATGTGGAATACTGATAATCAAAAATTATAAAACCATGACACAAAAAGTAATTGTATCGGAGGCCAAACTGAGTCTAAAAGGAAATGAATGGTAAAAGCACTCCATTACAACTGTTCAGATACTCGGTGCATCCTTGTATCTTAGGATAGAGTACTTCAAAGACCAAAAAGGGTATCAATGGGCTTTTGGCATATCTGCCTTGGAGATGGTAGATATTAAGTATTTGTCTACCTTTCCTGGTCTCTCAGAGGACTCTTATGTTATGGGCTGCTTAGAGTAGAAGAATAACAAGTGCTGACTGCTACGACAATAGTGCACTAGTAGCAATATCACACCAACCAGAACTTCCTGTTTCCCATTCATCAGCTTATTTGCCAACGGAGAACTAATTATCATCAAGACTCACTCACCCTTTAATAGTCTCATATGGCCAACACAAAAGTCCAAGGGAGAGTGGAAGCTAACAGTAGACTATTGTGGCCTGAATGAAGTCACACTACAGCTAAGCACTTTTGTGCCAGACATGCTAGATTTCCAGTATGAACTAGAGTCAAAGGCAGCAATGTGGTGTGCCACAACTGACATAGCTGATGCATTTTTCTCAATGTTTCTGGCAGCAGAGTGCAGGTAACAGTTTGCTTTCATTTGGAGGGGCATCAAGTACACCTGGAATTCAGTGCACTGGGAGTCGAAGCACAGCCATATTGTTTGTCATGGTCTGACCCAGACTACGTTGGAACAAGAGGAATTTCTTGAACACCTGCAATACATTGATGACATTACTGTATGGGGCCATACAGCAGAAATTCTTGAGAAAGGGAAGAAAATAATTCAAATCCTTCTAAAAGCCAGGCTTGCCATGAAGAAAACTAAGGTCAACATTGGAGCTGTCTAGACAGCTAGACAGCTAGGCTGTCTAGCTCCAGTATCATCTTCAACTACTTCTGTGGCAAATTAACTATATTTACATTTTGAAGAAATATGGCAAAAGTGCTTGATGTTTGCTAACATGAATTTCTCAACCATAGCCTGGCAGAGTGTTAGGTAATTGCTTTGACATATTAGTCTATTTCTGCTTATCCTTGAACAAAAAAAGATAAAATATTTCAATATGTTACCTACTTGAAAATACTTTTACTTACTAGTAGCTATAGCAGTGAAGCTGTTCTTTGTTCTGTTAAAGCTATTTTACGCTTACCTAAAGGCTCCTTTTCAAAGATACTGAGAAACTGATCTAGTATTAGTAAGAAAAGCTAAAATATTTTAAGCTAGTAATTCATTCTTCTAAAGAGTAATGATATGGAAAAGAAAATTTTTGTTACATGAAAATTTTTGAAAAAAGTATTACGGTTTTAAAAAAGCGTGTTGTAAAGTTAGTTTTTCATTCAGATGCTTTTCATTTCTAATCCCTAAATTCCATTAATTAGTTCAGACCATGAGAACACCACCTACTTTTCATGTCTGCTATCTTGCCTTATTTTTTTCCCATCTGCATTCTGATGAAATATTATCAGTCTGCCCCTTCTCCCCCTAACATAATACCTGTTTCTTAGCTAGGGCAAGCACAGTCTATGATACCAGCTGGTGGAGATGCATAGTGGTAGACGAATGGTGGTTTCTCTAGTCTTATGTCAGATGAAAAACTACCTGTTGCAATACTCTCTATGGGAGACCCTAGGTTAGGTTGACTATTCCTCATTTTACTCTGGAATTCTACAGCTGCTTATTAATTTCTTAGCTTGTTTTCACAACTGAGTGACTTAATTTGGGTAATAGTTGAGGACTTTGGATGAAAAAAGTTTAAAGTAAAATGTGACTTTTAAAAGTCATCAATGACAATATCTGCAAATTAAAAATACAGGCAAAGTAAAACAAAACCACACACACACAGACAAAACAAAAAACAGTGAAAACTGTAAACTTGTCTTGTTGTTTAAAACTTCTGTGATATGAGAAATCAAAAAAATGTATAATGCAAAGTCAGAATAACTGAACTTCCTTGAGTTGGAAGGAACCCATGTGGATCATCCAATGTCTGATTCTATGCAGGGCATGTTAAACCTTATGTCTAATGCCCCTGTTCAAATGCATGAACACCAACAGGTTTGGAGCCACGACCATTTGCCTATGGTGCTGTAAGAGATTATTCTTTTGCACTTTTGTCTTAAAGATTGCCAAGGAACACTAATGGACAAGTCCAGGCAAGTCCTGGTCAAAGTTGGTGAAATCTTTTTTTCTGAAGATTTGCAGGCCAGAGGCAATGAGAGAGGGGTAAACAGCAGCTTAATGGCTGGGAAGCTGTCTTTTGTGTGGGCTTATCTCAAGGGAGAGGCCATCTCAGGGGGTACTGCACTTGACTCTTACCCAAGCACCCAGGAATGCCATGTTGGCAGAAGGATAACCTAACCCTAACCTAGAGGGTAGGTGTCCAATATCAGATACCTCATGATGTGATGCCTGTCTGCTGACGGCCTCTCCTGGGTGTACTATCTGAGATCTGCCTCTTCCTCCTGGACCTGCTCTGTCTGTACCTGCTTGCTGTCTATGGCTGGCCACTCTATTGCTGCTCTCCCCTGCGCTTTTGCCTGAGACCATCGGAATGGTGTGCAAGAGGATGCTGCTGGATTTTGATAGTGACTATCCCAAATTTATTTAATTCTTGCTTCTTTCCTACTGCCCACTTTCACTTTCCCACCACTCTAATTCATAATAGTCACCAGCCTCCCTTCCCCATTTTCCTGACTAAGATTTGTAATAAACAGGTCGGACCAACATTTGAAGTTTTGTTTTTAATCTCACATTGGGTATAATATATCAAAGAACCTTCTCTTTTTCCTAAAATCAAAGTGAGACAGGTGCCTGTCCCAGTGGTTGACCAACCTGCAAGTGAGTGGTCAAAGACCCTAAACTCTCTCCTAATAACTGGTCTGATGGTGGTGAAAACGTAGCTTCATGTTCTGTCACTGGCCAGAGAAGAGAAGAGATTAGCACATCCCTCTCCACTCACACTCACGAAGAAGGTGTAAGCTGCCTTGAAATTACCCCTTAGTCTCTTCTTCCTCATGCCAAACAAACCAGCTATCTTCAGACACTCATCGTAAGTCATGCTGTCTAGACCTTCCAGCATCATTGTTGCCCTCCTTTGGACACATGCTAATATTTCATACCCTTCTTATTTTATTGAGGCCCAAAAATGCATGCGGTACTCAAGATGTGGCCATACCAATGCTTAGTGGGACAGTCCCTTCCCTCAACTGTCTAGCTGTTCTGTGCTTAATGAAAGCTAAGACATGGTTGCCTCAGTTGGCCATCTGGTCACATTAGTGGTTTATGGAGCTTCACACCAGCCGCTTGTCTCTCAGTCTATCCCAACATTCAAGGTTATACTCTCCCAGGAACAGAATCTGGTTCTAGTCTTGTCAGATTTCATATGGTGATTGTATAGTCCTCTGATTTGTCACATTGTCTCTGTAAGGCCTCTGTTCGCTCAACAGTTTTTCCCAGTTTTGTGTCACCCACAAAAGTACTTGTATGAACTCAAATTCAGTGTCCAAGTCATTAAAAAAAGCTTGGAACTGACCCTAAAATTGATTCATGGGGAACATCTCAAGTGATTCATTGACAAAAAAGTAGCACCATTTATTGCAATGCTTTGGGCTCAATCCTTCAGTCAGTAGTTCACCCATCATATGATGTCCAGCTATATGCTGGACATGTTGTCCAGAAAGATACTTTGGCAGACAGTATCAAAGCTTTGCTAAAACCTAAAAGTCACAATCACAGTCTTCCCTCTGTCCTCTTGGTGGCTCACCTTGTCATAAAAAGAGATTAAGTCAGTTAGGCATGACATTCTCTCGGCAATTAATTTGACAAATGACTCTGTTGTCTTTCAAGTATTTTTCAGTTACTCTCAGAATAATCTCCATACTTTCACCAGGCTCTAAAGTGAGACTTACAGACCTATAATTAGGATGATCTTCCTCCTTTCCCTCTTGAAAATTGAATTCAATTTTTCTAGCTTCTTTTCAACAGAAATGTCTCTGGACTCCCAAGGCTGTTAATAAGTAATGGCAAGAGATTTTATAATAACACTGACAATTGTTTCAGTACACTGAGAAGAAGTTCCTTTACTTCCAAACACTTATGTGCAGCAAATGCTATACAACTTGAACATCAACTAGGAGATTTTCAGTCTTCCAGTTTCAGTCCTTCAGTACGGGTCCCAGGGTCTTTCAATTGTTCTAAGGGAAAGCAGGCCTTAAATGTCTCTGCTTTATCTCCATCCTTATTTGTGAGGTGAGAAACTGCATGAAGAAACAAACTATTATTTTCCTTAGTTTTTTTTTGCTGTTAATACTTTTTTTTTTTTTTTGGGGGGGGGGGGGGGGCAAGATAATTTTTTGTTGTTATTGGTGTTTCTTTTTTGTTTTGCTATTCATTGTTAGCTTTAACTCTGGTGGAGCTTCTGCAATAGATTTTCTCTGTAAAATAGTGAACAGCCTATTTGTAGTCCTCCTGTGTAGCTTAACCTTACTTCCAAATACAGGAAAATATTTTTTCCTTCCAAATTCCAGGAGGAATTCCCAGCTCATCTACGTCAGCCTTCTGCTCCATGTTCTTGGCTTACAACACATAGGAATTGTCTCTTCCAATACTCTTGAGAGATGTTTCTTGAGTGCCCAGAATTTGCGGCCCTAATGCCCTTGAAAGTAGATTTCCAGGGGACCTTTGTAACCATTTAATAGAACTTACTATATGAAGCTTTAATAGAACTTACAATATGAAGCTATGAACTTGCTAGTTAGAAAAAAATGAAACCACATTTGTTTGCCTTTTTGATTCAAGATGTCTAACCTAGGAAGGAATGAAAATACTTGGTTCGCTAATTCCAGCAGTTTTCAATTGTATTTTTATACAATATATTTTTCTGACAAAGTGTTGGGAGTCAAAAAGGCAGACAAAAAATTAACAGAAGGACATTTATGACACCACTGAGGGAATTTATATATATATATGTTAAAAGACTAAGTGATACCCACAGCATGAAATAATAAGAATATGCTGATACTGGAAAATTATGAATGTTTTGAAGAAAAGATTATTTGTCTTGTGTAACTTCAGCCTCCTCACTAAGAATATAATGTGAGAAAGAGGGAGGCCTTGATGCTTTGGAAATGCTTCTATGAAATAGCTAAAACACTGGTGTGTTGCTGACACTCTTCAACCACCGATCTAACACAGCACAAAAAGGGCTATGATGAAGAAAATTATCCTTGATCATGGTCAGACCCACTACAATCGTGAGAAACATCTAAATTAAAAATCAGTTATTCAAATTTTAACTGATATCAAACTGAAGGATTAATACTTCCTTTTACAAGTATACTGTTAATATAGTAACAACTATTGGAATCATAGTTTTGTGTATGGATAGTAGAGACACAGCCATTTACTGTTTTAGTCTTTTAGAATTCAGCTACTTGAGTTCAATTTGCCCTTTAAGAATGATAGGATTTGAGGATCCCATTTTTATGTAATAACATAGCTACAGTACTTCCTGCCATAGTGTTTTCATATTGTGCATCTTCATATCGTTTCTGTGGCAATTATATTAAACAGAGATGTTGACTTCAATTTCTGATCATGCTGAGTATGATGCAGAGAAAGACCATGAAGAAAACTGATGCTTATCTTATAGGCTGACTAATACCTATAGAAAGTTCCAGTTTCATTCTGATTTTAACTCAGCTGCATTTTGTGTTTCCATTTGCTTCACATTGTGCAGCTAATAGAGCTTCTCCTCTACTGAATGTTTCTATCTTAAATTTAAATGGGATTAATGCTGTGAAAAGTTCTTTTTAAATGATTAGGTTAATAATCTGGAAATTATGACTCTCCAGATAAAGCCTTAGAGCTAGCACCAGTCTTAGAATTTATTGCAGTTCAGTGGAAACTTGTGTGTGTGTTTGCATCTAGTTACTAGTTTCTCAGGTCATAGTTCAAAGAGCTAATTGTAGCCATAACTGTGATTTAACTCCTACTTATTTTACCTGTGGGGTCTTAGAAAATACTGAGTATGATCTTGATTGTAACAACAGCTGTAGATATTTCCAGGTGTCATATCACAAGCTAAGTGTCTGGCATAAATCTTGGAGTAATTAAAATTTGGGTTATAGTTAAACGGACACCTCCCATTACTGTTAGTTTTCCATTTATCTGAGCTTCTGGCCTTTCTCTAGTTCAGAACATAAAAAAAGTCATCAGATCATTATTCTGAAATTTTCTGTCCTCCATATTTTATCATTGTATTTGTGTTCCAGTCAATTTTCCTCCTTAGAAATCTTGCCCTGTTGAGAAGATAATGTGAGATCCATTATATGGGATGTGATTTTCCATACTGCATACACCTAAAATTAACCAAACACCTACATGAAAAAATGTCAAATTATCTCTGATTTTGAACTGTTAATTCCTCCTTAGTGTTTCAGATGCAAACCATGGGAGAGCTACAGACACCTTTCCTAAATAAGTATAGAGAAGAAAATACATTGAGTGAAGCAGTATGGATTTAAAGGAGAATGAAGATTTTCCAGATGGAGAATTTAAAGGTAAGAATAAAGTACCTGTGGACATCATGTATGTCTTTTTACCTGCACTCCAGATCTGTGTATGAAGAAATAATACACTATTGTTGTGTATTATTGTGGTACCAGTCACATATGTGACATTTTTTTCTACGTACGTACCTTTCAGTACATTTCTTTTTCACAATTCTCTTTCAGCTCTCTGCAAGTTCTTGAAGAACTGTATAAATGTAAGTACAAACAAGATCCCTCATCGTTATAGAAATGCATTCTTCCTCCTAATCTATGTAACTTTCTGGAGCCCTTGAATTGGTTCAGAAAGTATCTCCCCTTAATAAGTACGAGTTTAAGCACTGATTTTTCTTTAAAAACAAACAAACAAACAGACAAACTTATTTGTTTGTTTGTTTGTTGTCTGGACTTGTCTTTTGCAGTAAATAAAGGAAGCACAGGCTTCACTCTGGAGTTGATTTGATTCCACAGACCCCACTGGAGGTGTCTCACAGTTACATTGCAATCACTTTGGCTCTATGTGCTTGTTCTTTTCATTTCTATATTGCAATTTCTGGAATAGTTGCTTTAAGAAACCTCATATTCAAGCCTGATCGTGACCAATTTGATGATACATTAAATCTGGGAAGGGACAGAAAAGTGATGGGGCTCAGAGGAATTCATATAAAGATGAAACTTTAATTTGTAATAAGAGGACTTACATTTATATATTAACTGCCCCAGATCTTCCTCTTATCCGTGTTGACAGTGTAAATTAATCACATATTCAGCTAGATTTATCCTAAAGAAAATGAAGAAGATGGAGCTAAGTAATGTAAGGACTGGTACTATGAGATTGTCTTTCAGCTCTAATGGTAACTGTTCAAACCCATTTGAGGCTGATGGGATCATTGAGTAATTGCGGTCTGAAGAGCAGATTGTTTTCTATAAGAAATGATGAGTTCAGCTTCAAATTTAATAAAAATTATACCTGTTATCTAACATGGTTAAGACCACTTGGAGAAAACTTATGTCATTTAATGCTGAAATTTGTTGGTATTTTATCTCTTGCTTACCTGTGAGCATGGCTGTATCCGTAAGGACAATGTGATGACTTCTCTGGCTGCAATTAAGCATGACTGTGAGTTCAGATGTGTTTCAGAGTGGGAACAGAAATGCATAACTTCTTTTAAATTTCAAATACTGTTCCCATAGGTTTTTTGAGGTGATTTCAACTGCAGTACTTGTAGCAGCCGTTACTATTTCTGGCCATTACTAGGGAATGTACGTATGTGGAAGGAATGTTTAAATCTAATACAATTATGACTTGGAGTTTATAGCTTGGGATTCCTGTTTTGCAGCATGTCTTTATTTCAAGTGGCACGGTGTTGATATTCTTCATAGAGGAGTTTTGCAGAAAAAAAAAAAACCTCAAAATCAGCATCACCAATGACAGAAATCTTGTTTGGATAATCTGTTATTAAAGAGCTCAGCCTCAAGCATCTTTAAATGAGCATCTATTTGTTTATTTATTTATTTTCTGTTACAATTGATTTTAAAATAATCAGGATATTGTAAATCCAAATGTCTTTTAGAAGTATTTTAGAGAAAGCTGGAAAGCAACTGCTTCTCCAGTTGAATAGCTTACATATGTTTTGCCCCGCAATATCAGTCTTTAACAAGAAAACAACCAGTTATTCTTCTGGCATCTAAATAATTCTCATTAAATTATTATTTTTTTTATATTCTTCCTCAGATAATAACTTTTTACCAGTTCACACAGCTTAAATCAATTGTGAAAGCTGATGAATGATATTAGTAAAATATCCCTTCTATATTCAACCATTCAGGGATTAAGTCAAGTAATTTAATATATTTATTTTGTAATTTTGAGGTCAATCTCATTAAATATGAGTCCTGGATGTAGATGCAAAACAAAAACCAAGAGTAACACTGATAAGAATTTTATAACATAAAATGGAAGTAAGCCAAACATAACAGACAGGCAAATAAAGCAACGACAATCAGCTAAATAAAACATCTCAGTTTATACGTGCTGTGATAAACAACAAATCTGCCAATTAATCATAATACCCATACCAATGTGGTTTGATTTCAGAAGCAGAAAAAGACAGAAAATTAAAAAAAATTGAAGATACACATAGATATTCCCATGAATTTCTGGTAAAAACATCACATAATTGTCATCTTCCATTCATAATATTAACAGATGCTGATTTTTGTGAAATAGTCAGATGACTTAACACCACTTATTTTTCTGTGGAAAACATATAGGAAATGAACCTGGCATGTGAAGGATTATACATAATTCTTCACAAACTTTTCACATGTGGTTCTGTTCTTTAAATCTCTTGTGTAAAAATAGAAAAAAAAAACTTTTCCTTTCAAGCTTTTTCTTTCTCACTGACTTCTTTTATAAAGCCAAATGTTTCTCATTTTGAATCCTGTTGAATGAAGGAAATGCAATATATTTCAATTACAGTTGGGCTAATCTTTCTGCCAAATTCACCAGTCTGTGTAAAACTCTGATGAGAGCATTGACAGAAATTGATAAAATTAGACATCTTTGGCTGAGTTGCTCACATCAGAATTATAAGTTTAGATGACAAAACTAATTTAAAGAATGGACTTTACTGATTCCTATTTTATAGCAATATAAATGCCACCAAGAGTCAGAACTGATGGATGACAGCATTATGAAAACATTGCAGATGGGAGACCAAAAGGGTACATTTCTAAGTTAGATTCTGAAATTCAACCATGTGAATTTGAGCTATGTAGCTGGCGCCACAACAGGAAATGGTCCACATTAGGAAAATAAAAATGTTCATGACATTTCTTCTCTGTCTTAAATTATCACTCTCCATCTTTCACCTTAGTTTCCATGACCAAAGCCTTGCAGCTGAAGTATTGTAAAAGTAACTACCTCTCTAGAGGCGGATAGTGTTCAGGATCATTATGTGAAACAGGCTCCACATAATGCAATAAATCCATTAATATTTGAGCAAAAAATGAGATGCTTTCCTGCTCAAACCAAGTAACAGAACAGATTTTATTAGTGTGGTATTAAAGAGTGAAACAGTGTGAACAGGTGGAACTGCAGACAGGCTGAACTAATATGAATGAAAACACAATAATTCCACTCTTCCATGCCTGCTGAGTATGTTATTATAGAAGTAGGGTGTAGCATTTACTGCAGACATTAACTGAACAGCCCATTCACTGGGCTCATCAATGTTAGTAGCTCGATGATTCCTTACACTGTGCGATTAGTTTAAATTCTACAGAAATTAACTTTCACTTCACGCAAAAAAAGATCAGAACAGTTAAGTTAGCTCCATGCACCATCCAAGTTACAGAGCAGCTTGCATGACGTGAACTGAGTATATTACAATTATAGATATCTTCCTCCTACTACTTGTACTGTTGACTTCAGAGATCGTTCAAACCACTGTACAGAAGCAGTGCATTGCACTGTATGTTTTTGTGCCTGCTTCTAAAAACAGCATTATCTTCTGTATCTGGAAACAATCTGTCTCTTTACCAGAAAGCTGATCTCTCCAATGCCTCCTGTATCAGTTCAGATGTGTGAAATATGCTGAGTCGTTACTGTCCGCTGCAGGATCAGTGGAGGGCTATATTGTTAAAACATTTATATTCAGTTTCAGATACTGTGGTAGCATCAGCTTGATTGAGAAAACAGAATCCTAAACTTGGCAAGCAATGAAGGAACAAATTATTTTCAAACATTTTGTTTTAAAATGTAAATACAGTTACAACTTTAAAATGTTACGCATACAGAATCTTAAATATCCTAACAAAATCTTTGAATTTCACTTTAAGTTTTAATGGAAAGCTCATCAGTTGTTTCAGATCTGTCTTCTGTACACATAGCTTTCACTAGTTCTATTAAATGGAAATATAAGACATTAATATTATATCTATTCAAATCTTAATAAAAGGAATGGAGAAGAATAAAATCTTAATAACCTCTTCTAATGTCACACCATTACTCACACAGTTATCTAGTTGTTTTTGTTTTGTTTTGTTTTTCTTCCCAGTTTTAAACTCTTTAAGCATATGTACATTAGGGTACAGATTTTTCTTCTTTGAGAATTAGGAGAGTGAATGGAAAGAAGAAAAAAGAAAATGAAGAAGGAAAAAGGGCAACAGTCTGACCGGAATGTAAATCAGCTTTTTGGCTGAGGATCTGAACCTGATAACTTTTCTGAATACAGGTATGAACCCCAGGCTAATAATGCTTTAGCATTTCAAAAATTGAGCAGATATAAAACAACAAAACCAGGCTTTTGAAATTGAAACACTTGTCTGGTTTTGATTTGCTATTCCCATATAAACACAGAACATAAACTGCTTCCCATTGGTGCCATTTTTACCGCAAGGCACGAGTTGTAAAATTTGGGAGCATGAAATATGAAACAGGATATTTTTATAAAAGAAAATATAAACTAAAATAATATTTAATACATTACAGGACTTCCCTTTGCCTGTTCTACAGTGATATACCCAAATTATATTTTTTTCTATGCCATAAAATAGGCCTTATCTTCAACAGCTTTTGGGCAGGTTAGATTTCCATTTGAGGAGATAAAGTAAAAATTCATTGAGATCTGTCATGATTTTTTGGGGCATCTTAACATTATCCTGCTTTGTATCATATATTTATCCTATCTCAGACCTGTTACAGCTTGTTCCCGAGATCCTAAACTAAACAGAAAAGCCCTCTCTTCTTTGATAATTCTGAACACAGATGTAAGATTGTACTTTAAAAACAGAACAACAAAAACTCAAAAAACAAAACAACCCCCCCCCCCAGTAAAACACTTTATGCTGTCTTAGTTACAGGCCTGTCCAATGCCTGTTCTAAAATTAGAACAGAATCTGCCCTTCTTACGTCAAGCTTGTAATGATGACCAAGAACTTAAGAAAATTTTAATCTCCATATCATTTATAAATGCTGCCTCAGCAGTCAGTTGTGCTTGGAGCACTATGGAGCTTTATGCAAATAGTAAGTTAAAAGAACTATTGGGAATTTTGCTAATAAGAAATAAAATGGGGGAAGTAAGCATTAGAGATCCTAAATGAAGTGAATCACGTGTCACGACCTAAAGAAAAATGAAAGACTCCTCAATAAAAAATTAATTCCTTGAATTTTAGCAGTTATATCAGACAACACAGATGGATATGGGGGTCTATCTGAATGAGAAGTTGGACATGAGCCAGCAGTGTCCACTTGCAGCCCGGAAGGCCAACTGTGTTCTGGGCTGCATTAGAAAGGAGTGTCCAGCAGGGAGAGGGAGGTGATTGTCCCCTTTTACTCAGCTCTTGTGACACTCCATCTGGAGTACTGTGTCTAGGCCTGGGAACCCCAGTACAGAAAAGAAGTAGAGCTCTTGGAACGAGTCCAGAGGAGGGCCACAAAGATGATCGGAGGGCTGGATCACCTCTCCTATGAGAATAGGTTGAGGGAACTGGACTTGTTTAGCTTGGAGAAAAGAAAGCTGCGAGGAGACCTCATTGTGGCCTTGTAGTACTTGAAGGGAGCATATAAACAGCAGGGGGAATGGCTGTTTACATGGGTGGATATTGATTGGATAAGGGAGAATGGATTTGAACTGAGATGGGGGAGGTTTAGGTTAGATATTAAAAGGAAGATTTTCCACACAGAGGGTGGTGACACACTGGAACAGTTTGCCCAAGGAGGTTGTGCATGCCCCGTCCCTGGAGGCATTCAAGGCCAGGATGGATGTGGCTCTGAGCAGCCTGTTCTGGTGGTTGGCAGCCCTACTTGTGGCATGTTCTTTTCAATCCAGGCCATTTTATGATTCTATGATTTTGCCACTAGGAAGCAGAAGGGAGACAGGGGTATATTATTACAGCATGAATTCGGCAAGTTAGAATTCTAGCCAGGGAAAGGCCCCTTCTCACTCAAGACCAGGGGGCACTCAAACTTCTGAAGTCAGACATTTGATTCAGAGCCTTTTACCTGACTATCTTGGTACCTTTGCCTATGAAGAGGAATGTGATAAGGAAGATTTTCCCCTCAACAAGTTTGCAGATGACACAAAAAGAGGAGGAGTGACTGATATGCTGGAAGTTATGCTGACATCCAGATGATCCTAGCCAGGCTGAAGAAATGAACTGACAGAAACTTAGGAAAATCTTCTCAGCTGGAGTCCTCTGTTCTGGCCTCCCCTGTACAAATGAGAGATAGAGGTACTGGAAAGAGTCCAGCGGAGAATTACAAAGACAAAGAGGGGATTGAAACATGTTTCCTGTGAGGAAAAGCTGAGAAAGCTGGTACTGTTCAGCCTGGGAAAAAGAAGACTCACAGGAACTTTCTTAAATGTCTATAAATGTCTGAAGAGTTTTGCAGAGGGGATGGAGCCAGCATTTCCTCAGGGGTACCCAGTGGTGCCCAGTTTTTGTTAGTGGTACCAGGTGATAAGTCAAGAGGCAATGGACAAAAACTGGTATGTGGGAGTTTCCTCCTGAACACCAGTGTTACAGGGTGGATGATCGAGCAATGGTATTAGTTGCACTGAAAGGTTGTGGAGTCTTTCACAATAGAAATATTTAACAGCTATCTAGACACAGTCCTAGGCAATGTACTCTAGACTGTCCTACTTGAGCAGGATTGTTGGACAGATGACCAGAGATCTCTTCCAACTTCAGCCATTCTGTAATTCTGCAAAAAGGCAAAAATGCTTTTGTTCCATCTGAATTCTTTCTGGTCATGTACATAAATATCCATTAAGAAAAGGATAGATTCAGGAAGGCAGAATAATTAATTCCATATTCTTGTTGTTATAGAGTTGATCTAACAGATGGTAACTGTCAGCTTAACACCTTGTTCTCATAGATACTTATGCAAAATGGAAATGCTCCAGCAAGAGAGATTGAGAAAGCCTGTTGTTCATATAATTTATCTGAAAGCAAGATTGCAGTAATATGCACAGCTCATGACTAATTGTTTCTTATATGGGTTATTTTTGCTTTATGCTCATACCTGAACATTTACTATTGCTGGAGAAATCTTATCTTAGGCAAAAAAATGTCCAAACACATTTCTATAAATGTGGACTGTCAGCTCATTAGATACACAACAGTTCTAGCATCTTAAATATAAATATTGCTTTGTATTTACAGATCAGTAGAAATCACAGAATCATAGAATCACTGAGGCTGAAAAAAGTGATCTTTAAGGTTATCAAGACCATCGAACTGACAAAGAAATATAATGATGTTTTGTATCTTTTGTTAGCACCTATACTAATAAGGGAAAGATGTATTTATTTCTTCCCCATTTAGGTGTCTCTGTCTTGCTTATAATATCATTATTAAGTAATGTTCAACATTTGGAAAAAACGCAGGCTTTCCTAGCAATTCTGAAGTGTCAGGAGGACTTCTATAGTAAATTCACACATTACTAGATTTAACTATTTAAATGCTTTCCAAGGTGTGGCTAGCATGTGGCAAGTTGACCTAACAAAGATGACCTAATATAGCATAAAAGGAGGGTTGAGGAGTAGATATCTTGGCAATTAATATACTGCTATGCTATAGAGCCAGGTGGGTTGGAGAAGACAGGTGAAGTCTAGATAATAATGATGATGGGAAAAGATGGAAATGTTTTTTCAGCCAGAGCAGGCTGGCCAGAGTAAGTCTATGGAATATTTAAAATAAAATGTACAGCTAAGCATTTTTGAGAATGCTGAACTTAAGAAAAAGGATGATGTGCATTATATACACTACAACAATATGGAAAAGTAGCTGGAGATTTCTGAATTTCTTATGATTTTTTTTTTAATTTATTCGTTACTTTTAATTTACAGTGTTTTAATAAACCCTTTCCCTAATTCATTCTGTTATTCTAAGCATTGCTTTCCTCTTTTTAAGCAATTTTATTCTTGAGTAAATGTATCATCATTTCCTTACAGAGAAATTAATAATATTGTTCAAAGACATACCGTATAATTTTGTACTTTCCCTTTCTGCCAATTTTGTTATCTCATTTAACTAATAACACTACTGCCAGAGCTGAAGATTATAATGTACAAAAGAGATGCTTTGGTATGAAAATATATTATTACAGAATGAAGTTTTTATTGCTGTTAAGCAAATAAAAGCAGGAATTGTAAATGAGATGATTGCTGTCACTCACTAAGCTCAGTAGGCTTGGTTATAGTTCATTTACTACTTCTCTGAAGAAGTATTCACTAGCAAGAACTGCATCTTCTTTTCATAAGATCTTGAATGAACACTCCCAGCACAGTTTGAATGGGATAAGATGTCACCTGTGTGAACGTGAACATATTTTGCAATTTAAAACCCATAAATTTCTCATGTGTTTTTTTTTTTTTTTTTAACTAACAGTTATAGTTAACATTCATTAACTAGATTTGCATGAATTAATTGTCACGTAAAAATGAAGGGCCAAGACTGGGAAGAAGACACCTAAACAATCTGACCAGACTGAAAAATATATCAAATCCTTCTAGGCATTCCTTTACTCCTATGATACTAAAGGGGAGTGCTCCATTTGGTTTACGGGAAAAACTGTTCAGGTCACAGATGTTTTCTTGAACTACGTGTTGAAAACATCCTCAAGCAACCTAGGTGCTTATTCTTTTATCAGGAGGATGGAGCCTAATGATGTTCCAGTATTTTCCTAGGTGTTTTTACAGAAGTCTCAGCACCTCCTACCACTCTTTTCATCCATTTTCTTCTCCAGGCCATCTCTTTCTAGGCAGTGGTAGACAGTAATAAGCTGACTTTTCTGGAACTGTAAAATAAATGGTTCTTGGGGAAAACAGTAACAAGTATTTGAAGCAGTTACCTTTACGGAAGGCAGCAAGTAGTGGTGAAATGCAAGAGGTGTTGTCATGACAGTATTCACAAACTGGGAAAATGCATGAAATTTTCAAAGCACTCAAGCTTCTAAAATTTATTAGCACTGAATGCACAATTTATGGGCTGTCTTTTCTTTTCCACAAGGCCTTGATCACTCAGCCTCTCACCTTTTGAAACACTCTGACATGTGCACCTAAGAACAGTCATCCCCACTGCCTCTGGTACAACAGGGCAAATACTCCTTTCAGGGAGGGGAGTATATGTTGCTGACCGTTCATTCTATATTAAGTATGGTGAAAGATGCTGAAAATCAGCACCCCTTATCTTCAGAGTTTTTTACAGCCCTAAGCATGTGCTTTGTGACATATCCCTTGTCATGCGCACGACACTGTCAAATCAGAAAGCGGTGTCTCCCAGTGATATGCATAAGGATGGAACTTCTACACCTCTGCTCCATCAGCACAGGAAGTAACTGAAGGAGGAGCAGACAGCTGTGCTGAAGGAAGGAGAAAATATGCCAATGGCACATCTCTGGCTAGACTCAAGATTGGTTTGATATGTGTTCTTGTGGGTCACAAGCTTTCCTACTGAGACTTTTAAGGAAAAAATAATGGGAGGTAGAAGAAGGGGGGGAGGGGGGGGAGGGATAAAGGAGAAAGGAAGAAAAAATAACAAAAGAATGCTCAGCATCATCGGTGCTGCATCAGTGCTGCATCCTTCATCTCTCTCCTGCCTTTTACTCGTGCAGACTCCTTACTTTCAATCCCATTTGTCTCACTTCAGTCATCCCATTACAGAAGATTACATCCTTAACATGAGCCAGCAGTGCGCTCTGGCAGCCCGGAAAGCAAATGGGATCCTGGGCTCCATCAGGAGAGGGGTGGTCAGCAGGGACAGGGAGGTGATTGTCCCTCTCTACTCTGCTCATGTGAGGCCCCATCTGGAGTACTGTGTCCAGGTGTGGAGCCCTCAGTACAAAAAAGACATGGAGATTTTGGAAAGGGTCCAGAGGAGGGCCACGAAGATGATCAGGGGGCTGGAGCACCTCCCCTATGAGGACAGGCTGAGGGAGTTGGGTTTGTTCAGCCTGGAGAAGAGAAGGTTGCGGGGTGACCTCATTGCAGCCTTTCAATACCTGAAGGGAACTTACTCCCAGGAGGGGAGTAAACTCTTCGAAAGGGCTGATAATAGCAGGACTAGGGGAAATGGTTTTAAGTTAAATGAGGGAAGATTTAGGTTGGATGTTAGGGGGAAGTTCTTTACTAGGAGAGTGGTTGGGTCCTGGAATAGGCTGCCCAGGGAGGTTGTGGATGCCCCGTCCTTGGAAGTGTTCAAGACCAGGTTGGACAGGGCTCTGGGCAACCTGATCTAGTAAAGGTGTATGTTTGGTGGCCCTGCTAGGCAGGGAGGTTGGAACTACATGATCCTTGAGGTCCCTTCCAACCCGGGTCATTCTGTGATTCTGTGATTCTGTGATTCTGTGATTCTGTGAATTTCTGACTGTAGATAGTGCACTTCAACATCTTCATCAGTGATCTGGATAGTGAGATTGAGTACACCCTCAGCAAGTTTGCTGATGACATTAAGCTGAGTGATGCAGTGAATTGTCCCCCTTGACTCTGTCCATGTAAAGTCCCACCTGGAGTAGTGCATCCAGGCCTGGGGTCCTGGGGTTCACAAGAAAGATGGTTTGCTATTGGAAGAGGTCCTGAGGAGGGCCACAAAGATGATCAGAGGGCTGAATCATCTCTCCTATGAAGAAAGGTGAGGGAAACTGGTCTTTTCCAGCTTGGAGAAGAAAAGGCTTTGGGGAGACTTCACTGTGGTCTTTCAGTACTTCAATGGAGCTTAAAGGCAGGAGGCCAACCAACTTTTTAAATTGTCTGTTAATGATATGGCAAAGGAGGAATGATTTTAAACAAAAAGGAGGTTAACTGATATTAATCCAGGTAAACTGAGATTAAACTCAGATGGTAGTGAGGCACTGGCACAGGCTGCCAAGATTAGTTATAGATGCCTCATCCTGGAGGTATTCAAGGCCAGGCTGGATAGGCCTTTGAGCAGCCTGATCTGGTGGGTGGTAACTTTGCCTATGGCAGAGGGATTGGAATTAGATGATCTTTAAGGTCTTTTCCAAACCATTTTATGGTTCTATTATTCTGTATTTGTTATACTCTGAGGATTTTGTTGTTGTATCTCTGTAAAACAGAGGGAGAAGGACTTCCTTTTTGTATCTTTAACAGATCCTTTTTTGATGCAAATAAGCTTTGGCTTCCAAAATCACCATTGTATTGTTGAAAACTTGCAATTTATGATACTCAGTTGTCACCTTAACTTTTGACTTTGGTATTATATTCATCAGGTAATTCAAATGAGGCAAAGAGTACATGCTTTTAAGGTTTTCTTCTCAAACTCAGAAGTACTGGTAGTGAGTAGACAGAGGAAAACGTGGACTACAGTAGATGCAGTTTTCATTTATATTACCCTCCTCTGCACTTTGCACAAGAATCATTTCTCCATGTTGCTAATGTGTTATAGTCCATGATTTTTCATCTCTTGAATATGGGCCTTGTGGGATGTCCTCTTGCTACTGTTGCAGGGAGTATAACTTGAGTAAAAGTCTGAAGCAAGGTCAGGGTCAGGTGCCTGTGTCTGCAGGGATAACTAAATTTAAATTTGAATTTGAGTGTGTGAAATCAGTGTCCACTCACACATGAATTTCTTGCAGTTCTTGCATGTAATTTTTCTTACAAACTTTAAATTAGATCTTCTAAACTCTACAAAGTTTCTACATATCTGCTAATCCTTTATAGTCATCCAACCAACAATTCTGCATATAAGATTGTGAATTTTACTTCCCTTACTATTTCCTCATAGAAACCAGAATATCTCAGTTAGCAGAAACTTGTTTGTATTTTTCAATACTTTATTTAATTTTTATTTATTTATTTTTTTGTCGTGGAAATCATTAGATGCTTGCTTTCACAGACTTTCCTTCATACCTCCCAGAAATAAGTGGCCCCTCATGTAACTGTGTGATGTCACACAACTTGCAAATATTTAATATATTATAATGGATGGAATAAAGAACAAGTGTGCTTAAGAAGTCCTTAAAGTCTGCTCTTGAGAGGCTCAGGAAACTGCCAGGATATTCTACAAGATTTCTTTGCTGGACAAGTTGATGGTAGTTGTCTGGGAATAATTTTGTTATTACACTGGATGTAGAGATCAGTCTTGGAAAATCACCTGCCACAAGAGTATGCTAAAAAGCATGAGAAGCCATTGTGTATGCAAAATAAATACGTGAAAAATGTGAGAGCTTGAAGGCCACATGGCATGGTCTAGTAGTCAGATTTTTTTTTAATTTAGAGGCTTGAGTCATGTACAATGATTTTTAATTAAATGAGCCAATACAAAACCAGACCAATCCAAAACAAAACAAAACAAACAAACAAACAAAAAACAAACAGTGAAACTCATTGAAACACAGGAGCAGCATAACAGTGCTGTGCTCAATGTTTGTTCTACACATACAGTTTGTGGCCCACTAAAGCACAGGAATAACCTTTTATAGGAAGCCAAAGAAGTAGTTCAAATTACATCTGATGTAGAACATAGGCATCCCACACAAAGAGGAGTAAGGAGCAGACATTTCATCAAGGACATGTTACAAGTACTTCGTGATATGATAGTTTAATTTTTTCTGCTTTATTCTATAGCGTGGTTCCATGGGGTAATTATTACAGTATTGATTCTGGGTCAAAATCAGAACCTCTGTTCTTGTTCCTATATTCATAGGCAGAAAATTATAATAGAACAATAAGCCAAGATTTTCTCACCAAAAATGGGTAGTAATGGTGGCACAGATAATGAAAAATGTGCCTGAAAAGGGACAGATGAAGATAGTTGAAATGCCCTGCTTGATTGCTTCAGCCTCTATTAGTTAAATTAGATGAAATGGCCTCTTCAATGAAACTGGAAAAAGTAGCTTCAAATCACTTCCCTTTCATTGGCTCCTTCTCACTTGCAATAAATATGAAAATGCCACAAGAGAGACTGTTATAACAGTACATTGTTTCAGTTTTTTTTTGTTTGTTTGTTTTGGTTTCTTTTTTGTGTGTGTGTGTGTGTGTGCATGTGTGTGTGTAAAGATTGAATATCTGATACCAGTAAACCATGATACAAGAACAAACCAATTGTATTAGGCGAATAAGCGGGGAATCGGGATGTGACACGGTAGGCCCTCCTCTGTTCTGTGATTGATTTAAGATGCATGCTTAAGGGGTGTAAAAGAAGCATGGCATGTATATAAGCAAACGACGCCACACATTAAACTCCATTTTACCACTCACCATATTGGTGTCATGAAGAGTGTGTGACTGGCTGGGGCTGTCAGAGCATTATACAAAGGGATGTTAATTGGGGTTGCACTCAAGGCAACAAATGGTGCCCTGTGTGAGGAACGTCCCAATCGTGAATGTGTGACAGCTGGCTGTGTGACAGACACAGGAGCCCACGGCAGTAAGGCGGTGGAAGAGCCGGAAGGAATTGATCTCCCTGGGGCTGAAGACATATGCGGACAGATCCCACGGCGGAAGGCCAGTGGAAGGCAGGCAGCTGATCACCTTGGGCAACTATGGAATCTGTCATTAATGTATTGCTTCAGTTTTGTAAGGATTATTTTGGCAAGAATGCTCCTTCTGAGAAGGAGGATCACGCAGTTATTTCCCGGTTGGAGTGGGAGGGGGGGATCAAAACCCCCCAAGAGATTCTTGACTACAGGAGATGTGATGATCTCACCTCTGTGCTTGCACAACATGTTATGAGTGCTCAGAAGGGTGTTTCAGAGTTAAAAGCCTGGGGATTAATCCTCGGGGCTCTGAAAGCATCCAGGGAAGAAGGGAAAGTGTTAAGGGAGGCTCAGCACCTTTTGGGATTCAGCTTGGCAGACCCGGGGGTGGGGGCTCACCTGGCTCTCCTGAAGGCTCGCCTGGGGGCACGGAAGGAGCAGGCGGGTGCCAGCCAAGAACCACATTCTTTTCCAGATGCCCTGAGGGGGAACAATTGACTAAGATGGTGCCATATGAGCTGACCGTCTCTGCCCAGACGATAAAGGACCAGCAACTGTTGGCGTCCTTATCGAGTGAAAACACCTTATTGCAAGACCTTGGGTCGCCTCCTCCATATCCTCGGCAGTAGTTGTATCCTTCACTGAAAAATTTTACATCACCTGTGAAGGCGGTGACAGGGTAGAGCAAAGGAGAGGTGATATGCCCACACTTGGTCAAAGGGCGGGCAGTGGGCAAGGTGATGCTCCCCCTGAAGGGCTAGGAAGTAGGCGTGCCACTGATTGGCAGAAAATTAAGGAGGGGGCGGAGGAGAGAGGCTTGGTCACTGTGTTCCCCATGGTAGTTGGGGAGGAGGGGCTGGAGTTGATTCTGTTGGACCCGAAGGGAGTCAAACAATTGATAGAGGTGGCAGAAAAGAAAGGATTGAGATCATCTCTGGCTTTGAATGTGTTAGGGCACCCTGTGCATGGTACAGATGTAGCAGGGTTCACAGGATCAGCAGCAGGCATGGTTGCCCCGTTTGCTCAGTTTGCTTGGTTACTCCCAGGGGAGCTGTTGGCAGCTACTGATGTGGCTGTGGGAGCTTTTAGGAGGTTTGCTTGCAATGCAGAGCCATTCACTCGTTGGTCTGAAATAATGCAGGACCTGACAGAACTATTTCAGGCATTTGCTGATAAGTTAATAAAGGCGGTTGAGGGGTCAGACTTACCCAGGGCCGTTCATGGTCCCGTAATCGTGGACTGCCTTAAGCAAAAGTCTCTTGAGGATGTTAAAAATTTGCTTTGTACGGCTCCTGTGAAAATTTCTACACCGGGGGAAATTATCAAGTATGTACTTGACAAGCAGAAATCCACCCCCCTGACTAGTGAGGGGCTAGCGACCGCTATTACTAATGCAATGGCCGTAGCCATTGTTATCAGGATGTTATCAGGAGCAGAGGATCCCCTCAGGATCCCCTCAAAGGTCCCGGCTTTCAATCACAGTTTCAATCACAATACGGCCACATTAAGGCTCAGTGCGAAACTGCAAAGGATGGGGAGAAAGGTAAAGTTATGTGTCAGTTATATAGTAAAGGAGGACAGTACAGGAGCCTCAGGGTTCACCCGCAGAGAAACGACGGTTAGAAAGTACCTCGGGCCCAGGGTCCCTCCCACGACCATCTGGATGAGCTGCCGCTGACACCTTTGCCCAACCCACTTGTCATGCCAGCTCTGCCTTGGGACCAGAGGAAAAATAAGCCTAAACTCTTTGCCTTGGTTAACCCTATCAGCACCGAAGCATTCTTGTGGTGTGGGTCTTACTATGGATTTCCCTACAACATCTTGGGGGATGACAAGGAGGCGTTGTGGGTCAGTGACTCAGCCAAAGCACTGCCACTGGGTATGTTTTTGATCTGTGGTGATCGTGCTTGGCAAGGCGCTCCCAAGAACCCTATAGGAGGACCATGTTATATGTGGCGACACAGGTGAGCTGTATCTGCCAGGCTCGCTTTGTGATGTACAGCCACTCAACTTCTCCTTACAGTTTGGCAAGATTTTGGGGGAATGATTACGTATTCAGATTCCCTACCTATCTTTGACTTAGCCAAATCACTGAATATAACCTTGTGGGTTCAGGTTCAAACCTTCCCCCTAGAGGGTCCCTCGTTATTCACGGATGAATCCTCTAGGTCGGGTCAAGGGGCGGTGGTATGGCAAGGTTCTAGCAATACCTGGCAGACTGCTGTTTTTACAAACCGGGAAGTCAGCATGCAGATACTTGAAGTACTGGCAGTAGCAGATGTCATAAGCCTTCAGTGAGAGATACCCTGCAACATCGTTACTGATTCTGCCTTTGCTGCCAGACTGCTAGCTCGAATGGGGCAGGAAGGTCTCCGAAGTACAGAACACACCAGAATCTTAGAGGAGGCTTTAGCCTCAGTTGCCATCCTACATGTGCGTAGCCACTCTGATGAGCCAGGTTTTTTCACTATGGGCAATGCAATAGCAGACAAAGCTGCAGGTACACAGGTGTTCACCGTTCATGAAGCCTGTGACCTTCATTCCACTCTTCACATAGGTGCTTGTGCACTATCAAGGACATGCTCCATTCCTTTGTCTGTTGCCTGCAATGTCGTGCAGGCATGTCCTCATTGTAATTCTGCACCTGTGATAGGGGTTGGGATTAACCCCCGTGGTCTTGGACCATTGCAGATTTGGCAGACTTCATGGAAAATGTGATTGATTGCTTCTTGGGTCTAAGTGATAAACAAGACAAGAGCTCTTTCTTTTCAGAAGCTGCTGGTGGGTACACTGAAACCAGTGCCAGAACAACCAAAGGACATGCCACCAGATAAGGAGCCACTGCTGAAAGTCAGAATGAATCTGTGTAAAATGTTTGTTGTATTCTTACTCTTACTAGCATTAGGAGACCTTGGAGAAAGAGTCTACCTCCTACAGCAACCTCAGAATCTTTAGGTAACTTGGGCTAATTAGACAGCGGAGCAGGATTTCTATCTAAGCCTGCAATCTGCCTCGTTGCCTTTTCGCGCATGCCTTGTAGGTTTAAGGGTGGACGCCTGCCAGGGGGTTCACTCAACACAACCTGATATCGTGAACTTCACTGCATGCCTTTTGTGAAAATTGAATACCATCCTCCTGTGTTGGACTGGCTGAAGGAACACACCAAGAAGGTTGAAATTGACAATGGCTCCATTCGGAGCCTGATTGCGAGGACTGTTTGGGAGATGGGTCTGTAGTAGTTTATCCAGATGCTTAACGGCTTAGGAGTAGTGCTCTTGATGTTTGCTTGCATTATAATCTGTGCACCTTTGCTTTATAGGATGCTTTCAATGCTACTTAGCTAGCATGATAGATAAGGCATTCGACCAAAGATTTAAGTATTGTAGGCTGTGCAAAAAATTGTAACTGGGGATAGGGTTAAGGTAAATTGCATTTGTGCTGTAACGGGGAAAGGCTTTTTCGAGCAAGGGGAGAGGGAGATGTTGTATTAGGTGAATAAGCGGGGAATCAGGATGTGACACAATAGGCCCTCCTCTGTTCTGTGATTGATTTATGATGTGTGCTTAAGGGGTGTAAACGAAGCATGGCATGTATATAAGCAAATGACGCCACACATTAAACACCATTTTACCACTCACCATATTGGTGTCATGAAGAGTGTGTGACTAGCCGGGGCTGTCAGAGCACATTACAAAGGGATGTTAACTGGGGTTGCCACACTCAAGGCAACAACCAATGAATTAAGTGTTGCAGTAATTGCATCAGTCACCAACTCTAAATTGCTGTAAAAGTGTTACAGGAAAGAAAAAATTATACTCATAAAATGTCTTTTCTTGTCCAATATGTTTCACTTCTGCTGAGGAAAAAAGAAATCATCCTGTCCTTAGGTCAGTTGCCCTTGCAGAGATATAGGAAATACAATTTTGAAGCAGTTTGTTTCCCCTTAAAGAACAGTTTGGCATTGTTACATTTGCAGAAATGTCATTATTTTGTTCTTTGAATTGCCCTACTGGTCATAGTTTTCTGCTTTTCTTTCTAGTCTGTAGTGCTCTCAAAGCAGCTTAGTATTTAAACGTTAAGTGATATTTCAACATACTGCAAAGCCCCAAGGTGTTGGCATAGGTCCAAAACATATAAGACTTTTCCCCCTTAAAAATAAGAGAGTGCAAGAGAGGATGAAAGAAACAACTTGTAATGAATTCCACACAAAGCTGAAAGGCATTGTATATATTTAGGGGTCTCGGGAGTTTTTCAGGTCTGGAGATTATAATACAGCAATTAAAGCCACAATGTAGTAGCACTCATTATCGTAGCAGATCTCTATAATCTATAATTGACAGAGAATGTTTAATTTCAGACATTTAGTAAAATAATGTTTGGAACAGCTACATTAAGTAGAGAAATAAACTATGTTTGGAGTTATATTACATTTTGAAAAATGAAATTAGCAATAATTTGTGATAATATCCATTTCCAAGGGAAGACGACAACATATATTAGGTTTTCGAAGTAAGATATTGAGTGAATTTGTGGGTCTGATCCATTAATAAGGAGATTAATTGCTGAAACCTTGGTTTTGACTTCTAATAACTCATTTGTGATTTTACTTTGTTCACTGACCACAGTTGGTTTTACTTTTTTTTTTTTTTTTTTTTTTTTTGAGTAAATGCTTTATAGGAAAAAAAAACAGTCCTGAAAATACTGAAGAAAAGAGATCAAGAGAAAGATTTTCTGAAGCAATGTTTATTTAAAAAATGAGCATTAGGCACATGCAAAGTTTGATCACATTGTCCACAGTGTATGCCGACTGGAATCACTCTTAATTGCAGTGATGGATCATGGTCCTTGTTTTATCTGGGATATACTTAATTTTCTTAGTATCACGTACAGTACTGTGTTTTGGATTTAGAGAGGGAATAATGTTCATAGTGCACCACTGCTCTATCTGTTCCCGAGCAGTGCATATTCTCAAGGATTTCACTTCATGCTGCCTTGTCAGTGCAGAGCTAGAAGTGCACGAGCAGCTGGGAGGGCACAGAGCCAAGACAGAAGATCCAAATTGGCCAAATTGTTGTCCCATACCATAGGGTGTCATGCTCAGAAATAAAATGAGGGAAGATATTGTTATTATTGTTTTTCCCCCCTTCTTCTGTCCTCTTAAAACTTGTCTTTTTCTTAACCCATGATTTTTACTGCTTCTATTACTCTGCCCCCTGTCTCACTAGAGGCAGCTGTGTGGTATAACCCAGCAGGCAGCACAGCATAACTATCAGTTACACACATGCCAAGGAGAAGCACACTCCTTAATGTAAAACTATTTTTTTTATCCAAGTACTGAATCTCAATGACAAAACATTCTGTGTTTTTCTGACATTTATATCCTACTGTAAATCCCATTTTTATGATCTAGTATAAAACAAGATAGTACCACTACAATATTCTTGTTGGTGTGAGTAAACCATGGAGCTGCAACTATGTTGTTAGACCAGTATTTATGTACAAAATAGACCACAACCTTGCCTAGGTTAGTATCTTTGCAGCTGATATTACTAAATTTTGGAAAATCTTGTGTAGAAGAAACACTAGGAGTATCAGCATATGTACAGCTGAACATGATCATAAGGACTATAAGTTACTGTAAGTAGCTTCCAGTCACAACTGAGTGGATAAACAGGAAAAAGAGAAGTAGAATGGATGAAAGAAAAAATCAGAAATTCAGACAGTTATATTTTAAATCTTCAAGGTAAAAAGCAAAAGATCTACTACCCTCCTCATTCTACACCCGTTAAGTCTAACAACACAATTGTGATAAGTTAGGTATGTTGCCACATTAAAATATTATTATAAATAAGACATTATTCTCGAGGAGTGTTTTTCTTCTGACTATTCTTAAAGACTAACTCTTATGCCCATTTTGCCAAATTGTATTGGATGTAAAAAGACCTGTGTCACAAATACTCAAAAAGCTTACTCTACCCTCCACTCCCACACTCACAACAAAGAAAAAAAAGCTGTTATGTAACATTAAGACAGAAAATTCTAGTAGCATAAAATTTGATAGTGGCTGGAGTAGAGTCCTTTTTTTTTGTTTGTTTTGTTTGTTTGTTTGTATTGTTTCAACATACATTTCTCAAAAGGAGCAAAACAAAACTAATTCAGAGTCAATAAAGAATAAAGTATACTTACCTTTTTCTTTCTTTCTTTTTCAGAAACCTTTTTCTTACCTTTTTCTTCTGTGAAGAGAAGGTCTTGTGACAGCGCATTCACTCCAACACTTCTGTCTTTCTCCTTTGGAATATTTGTTATGCACAAGGCCTTGCTCAGGCACACAGTGTGCACAGTATAGGTAACATTCAAGGTCTCACTAAGACAGGTAATGACAACAAATCTGTCTCAAACCACAGTCTGAAAGAGCTGATGGCAAACACCTCGTTCAAAAGCTGAGGACCAATTGATCATGCACCCAGAGCTATCACTAGCAAACATCTCACCCCATAAATAGTGGGAATCCAAGAGTTTCCTGAGTTCTTCTGCTCTTCTGCATAGTGGCAGGTTGCACAACAGAAGTGTCCCTTGATGCCTTTCAAGGTTATGCTTGAACAGAGGTGCCTTACATTTTAATGACAAGAGACTCTTCAGTAAGTGACTAGTTGTATAGGATTTGTTTGTTTTGCTAAGAGTATATCTTAGATTCATAATGCTTTGAGGCATTAATTGTTTGTGAAGTCTGGGACTAGGAGTGGACTCAGCTGCACCTATGCTTCTCTGAAGAGTAAAAAAAAATTAAGGGGAATCAATGGAAAGATCTCCAGGATGAGTTCTGTTAAACTTACCCTCAACTCTTGTTAGGTTGCTGTGTTCTTTGTTAAATTGTGATACTATAATAATAAATATATTCCTTTCTCTCTCTCATGAATGAAGTATTTAGATAATACCTATGATAGTTCTCTACAGATTTCTTCATTTAAAGTGTGCTAAGGAAAACAAAACTGTTTCCTATTCTCCACTGAAACACTGGAAAAATTTCCCTTTGCTTTATTAAGCAAGTCCCCTTTATTAAGCTTCTGGCTCTTTCAGTGGGACTGATACAAATGAGGGAAACTTTATTTCCTATTCTATGATTCCCCACAGATTCCAAGGTACACAATCAGGCAAATGTGGATGGCATGCACAGTTCTAGCTATATCAGGTGCTTCCAAGATGATTTTAGTTTCAGCTTTCACAACTGCCATGCATAGATGAAAATCATTGATTTACTAAACACTGTTTCATCTTTAAAATGAAACTTACGGTCAGCTTTCTTAAAGCACTCCTTTGTTCTGTTTTGGTGTAACTCAGAATGTGTTGCTTGTGGAGAAATGTGAAATAAAATAAAATAAAATAAAAAAATAGAACTTCTCCATCTTCGATCCCTACTGACCTCTGGAAAAGATGTCAGAACTCCAGGCTGCAGCAGACAAGCATGCCTCATGCAGGCACCATTGCCAGGATTGCTTATCCTAGGCACAGTTGCTTAATTCACCAGCTGTCTGGGGCTAGATGATCTTCATAAAGCCTGAACTTTGCCAGGATTTGCTCCATTTAGTACTCAGTAATTAGTCAGGATGACTTCGTATGGTATTTCATGTGGTGAGAGAGCATGAATTCAGAAGAAGGGAGTGTTTTATGAATCTTGAAACTTTCACAGTAATCTACATTTTCTGTTTTGAAGAAGAGAATTACTGTGGCCTGTCTGCCTTCCTTTTGTGGCCTTCTAGAAGGCAAATGCTGCTTGCCCTGGAGGAAATCCACAAACACGAGTTACAGTGAAACACTGATGATGTAAAGCAACTGAACATTCCTGTGTGGCTTTAGAATTGAGGAAAACTTTGAGTTGTCATAGAGTGCTTTAGCGTAGTGCTAAAAAAACTTTGGAAACCTAACCAAATAATATGTTTAGGTGTTCAAATGAATTTTGTGGGATTAAGCAATATAAGCTTGCATCTCTTCTGTCCCTTCCATATTCTCTTTGTCATGGTGGAAAGTCATATTTCTGTTTTTCTTTTTAATAGTGCAGGAAATGGTCAGCACCTTGAAAAAGCAACTGCAAATGATCTAGATGAAATCAGACACAGAACTTAAAGCCTGAATGAGTACATATAATTTGTATCAGCAGTATTTTGGATTATATGAATCAAGTTTGGGCAGCTGAATACATCTCCATCATTATTAAAGTGCTTGTATTTTTGAGCAGTTAACTTATTTAACAGCATTAACAGTTTGTGGCTCTGCTTTAGGCTGCTAATTCTGCAAATGGCCCTCCAACCTGGATGTGATCCATTTCAAGAGTATTATTACATTGGCACAGTCACTGTCACATTCTGAAAGATACTATGGTAATGTCTATGGATACTTCAGTAATATACACACATGTGTACAGATTAGGGACTGACCTGTCAGAAAAGAGCTCTGCAAGGAAGGATTGGGGTGTATTGGTAAACCGCAGATTGGCAATGAGTCAACACTGCGCCCTTGTAGCCAAGAAGGCTAATGGTGCATTAAAAAGAGTGTGGCTGGCAGGTCAAGGAAGGGGATCACTCCCTGCCCCTCCCTTCTCTGCTCTGCCCTGGTGAGGCCACATTTGGAGTGTTGTGTCTAGCCTTGGTCTCCTCAGTTCTAGAAAGCCATGAAACTCCTAAAGAGAGTTAGTTCAGTGGAGGACCACAGAGATGATGAGGTGCCTTGAACATCTCTTTTATAAGGGCCTGTCACTGTTTGGCTCAGAGAAGACTCAGAGAGGATCTTATCAATACTTATAATTAGATTCTTTTTTTTGGTGCCCAGTGACTGGACACAAACTGAGACACAGGGAGTTGCATGCAAACATGAGGGAAAAAAATTCTTACTTTGGAAGTGACAAAGCACTGGAACAGGCTGCCCAGACAGGTTTTGCAATGTCCTTCTCTGGAGATATTTAACCGCTCCCCCAAATGCTTTCCTGCTCAACCTAGCGCATGGGATATTCTTTAGCAGGGAGTTGGGTTGGATGATCTCCAGAGGTCCCTTCCAAATCCCACAACCGTATTATTCTGTGAAAAGTTTTTTGATGAAAGACAAGAAAGTTAATGTCAGCTAGCCTAAATATAAAATAGTGTATTCTGTCAATATAACTTACAGGCTTCACGAGAAGAAAACAATAAGGATCTCTGTTTCTTAGGTAACTCTGAATGTCATAATGTAAAAACAGAAACTCCTACTTAAAAAATGCACTGATATTCCTCTCTCTATTAAGTAATTGTCACGGCGTTAACTAGATCAATCTATGCCCGTGACAGGGGGAAATACGCCCCCCCCCCTCTCCCCCCCCCCCCCCGGCCCCACACAAAATGGGAAGGAAGGAGGGGAAGAAAAACAACAGCGGCAACAATCTATGGAGGAAAACTTATTTTACTAACTATGATATTGGAAATGCAAAATAAAACAATATAATAAGATCTAATTGAAATTGAGACTAATAAATCAAAAAAGATAGGGGAGAGAGTTCCCGAGACCAAGTCAAACCTGAAAAGTTTGGGATGGCCGGGAAAACGCTGCCTCCAGGAGCCCACTGACAAGCAGTAAGTGAGCGTTCCCCCCCCCCGGAAGGGTCAGATCTCATGACTTCCGTCACGTACAGAGATAGGTACATGGAGCTGGAGTATTAACACTTTAGTTCCAGTGCACTACATGATGTGTTGATGTGGAATACTGAAAACCAAAAAACGTAAAACCATAACATTCCACCCCTTATTCTACATCACTACATCATGCTCAATATATATATATATATATATATACATATATGCAAACAAAATGATTAAAAGTGCATTACACACACACAAGTTTATATACATATACATAGAATTACTGTCTGCACTCCCCTAGAATCAAGTTTCCTTGTGGTACACATTGAACATCCCCGTTTCTTTGCATTACCCACCAAGTGCACCCTGGTCCCTGGGCAAAAACAGTACCACGGAGAGGTTTGCCCTTTCCAGAAGCTGGAAGAACCCAAACCGTTTTACCCAACATGTTTTTTACATGTACAACGGGGACTTTATCTCCCTCTACAGTGTGTAGGGAGCTGGATTGGGAAGGACCGTCACGATTGATAGATCCTCTGGTATTGACTAACCAAGTGGCTTCCGCCAAATGCTTCTCCCAGTGCTTAAATGTTCCACCACCCATTGCTTTCAGCATAGTTTTTAATAATCCATTCCACCGTTCAATTTTACCAGAGGCTGGTGCATGGTAGGGAATATGGTAAATCCACTCAATGCCATGATCTTTGGCCCAAGTATTCACAAGAGAATTCTTGAAATGAGTCCCGTTATCTGACTCAATTCTTTCTGGGGTGCCATGTCGCCACAGGACTTGTTTCTCAAGACCCAGTATGGTGTTTCGGGCGGTAGCATGGGGTACTGCATATGTTTCAAGCCACCCGGTTGTTGCCTCCACCATGGTAAGCACATAATACTTACCACTGCGAGATCGTGGCAAGGTGATATAATCAACCTGCCATGCCTCCCCATATTTGTACTTTTGCCATCGCCCTTCCTCCCAGAGTGGTTTCATCCTCTTGGCTTGTTTAATTATGGCACACGTTTCACAGTCGTGAATAACCTGTGCAATAGCACCCATCGTTAAGTCCACCCCTCGGTCTCTGGCCCACTTATATGTTGCATCTCTCCCTTGATGGCCCGAGGTCTCGTGGGCCCACCGAACTAGAAATAATTCACCCTTGTTCTGCCAGTCCAAGTCTATTTGAGCCACCTCAATTTTGGCAGCTCGGTCCACCTGATGGTTATTCTGCTGTTCTTCAGTAGCCTGATTCTTGGGTACATGAGCATCTACATGGCGTACTTTCACGACCAAATTCTTTATCCGGGTAGCAATATCTTTCCACAGTTCAGCAGCCCAAATAGGTTTACCCCTTCTTTGCAAGTTATTTTGTTCCCACTGCTGTAACCACCCTCACAGAGCATTTGCCACCATCCACGAGTCAGTCTAAAGATAAAGTATTGGCCACCTCTCCCATTCAGCAACATCTAAGGCCAGTTGGACTGCCTTTACCTCTGCAAATTGGCTTGATTCTCCTTTGCCTTCAGTGGCCTCTGCAACTTGCCGTGTGGGGCTCCACACAGCAGATTTCCATCTGCGATGCTTTCCCACAACACGACACGATCCATCTGTAAACAGGGAATATTTTTTTTCATTTTCTGGTAATTCATTGTATGGTGGGGCCTCTTTAGCTCGTGATACTTCTTCTCCTGGTGATGTTCCAAACTTTTTACCTTCAGGCCAGTCCATGATGACCTCTAGGATTCCTGGACGGCTGAGATTCCCCATCCGTGCTCATTGTGTAATCAACGCAACCCACTTACTCCAAGTGGCATCAGTTGCATGATGAGTGGAGGGAACCTTTTCTTTGAACATCCAGTTCAGCACTGGCAGTCGAGGTGCCAGAAGGAGCTGTGTTTCAGTACCGACTACTTCAGAAGCAGCCCAAAGCCCCTCATATGATGCTAAGATCTCCTTTTCAGTTGGAGTGTAGCCCTCTTCCAACCCCTTATATGCTCTACTCCAAAATCCCAGGGGTCGGCCTCGGGTCTCTCCTGAGGCTCTCTGCCACAAACTCCACGTGGGACCTTTCTCTCCAGCAGCAGTGTAGAGGATGTTCTTTATACCCTGTCCTGTCCGTACTGGCCCCAAGGCCACAGCACGGGCTATCTCCTGTTTAATCTGTTCAAAAGCCTGCTGCTGCTCGGAGCCCCATGTAAATTCATTCTTCATTCGCGTCACATGATAAAGGGGGCTTACAATGAAGCTATAGTTTGGAACATGCATTCTCCAAAAGCCCACTGCACCCAGAAAAGATTGTGTCTCTCTCTTATTAGTGGGTGGAGACATAGCAGTGATTTTGTTGATCACATCTGTCGGGATGTGACGACGGCCATCTTGCCACTTTATACCTAGGAACTGAATCTCCTGAGCGGGTCCTTTCACTTTGCTTCGCTTAATAGCAAAACCAGCACGCAGAAGAATCTGGATTATTAGCTCTCCCTTTGTGAAGACTTCTTCCGCTGAATCGCCCCACACAACGATATCATCAATGTATTGCAGGTGCTCAGGAGCACTGCCCTGTTCCAATACAGTTTGGATCAACCCATGGCAAATGGTTGGGCTGTGTTTCCACCCCTGGGGCAAACGGTTCCAAG